>PVJS01019475.1:0-33678 GCA_004027185.1 Glis glis | reverse complement strand
AAAAAAAAAAAAAAAAAAAAAAAAAAAAACAACAAACTTACTGGTGGCACACGCTTATAATCCCAGTACTTGGGAGGCGGAGACCAGAGGATCTGGGTTCACGGCCAGCCTCAGCTACTTAGTGAGGCCCTCCGCAACTTCATGAGACCCAGTTTCAAAATAAAGTATAAAAAATAGGGCTGGGGTGTAGCTCGGAGGTTCAATCCCTGGTACCACACACACACACACACACACACACACACAAAAAACCCTTACTGATTTGGAACCATTTAAAGTAGAGGCAAATTTCACCATGCCCCTCACAGCCCTACCCTAAAGGACTCTTGATTTTACCAGAATACCTTAGCAATCTTAATGATCCTGAATCATGAAGAAAAAGTAGCATTATGCTCAATGTTGTCTGTGGGAAATATGGAATACTAACACAGACAACAACAATGATATAAAGTAAGTTTTGTTTTTCTTTCTGTGATACTAGGGATGGAACCCAGGGCCTCATAACATACTAGGCAAGTGCTCTACCAATGAGTTACATCTCCAGCCCTTTTTATTTTGAGACAGGGTCTCTCTAAGTTGCTGAAGTTGGCCTTGAACTTGCTATTCTCCTGCCTTAGCTTCCTTGACAGCTGGGATTACAGGTGTGCACCACCATGCCTGGATAAGAAAGATTTTTATTGAACAAGCTTACATTAAACAAGTTTGGATGCTTCAAGAGCTACATTTTAGGTATTTATAAAATTCCTGCGTACAGAATGCTAGTTTGCTATATAAATAAGTCACTGTATAAATTATGGCTGTTGTACATCTACACGTAAGTTCTGCAGATGTGAAGGAAGCCCTCACACATCATAAGAGCTCAATAAATCTGTGCTATTTGGGAGACCAAAACTGACACTGCCCCTTCATGGATGAAGGTTGGTCATAGATTAGTCTATCTACTGGCTGTGGAGTACACAAAAACATTACCATACCTCTAAAGTTAGTTACTTTATAAAGCTGCATAGCACTGCAGATTAAAAAGCACATGACATCATCATTTTATCCCCCCCCCCCGACATACAGAGGCCCTGAAGATCCAGCTACTATTCTGTTTTATACTCGAGGAACTGAGTTTCCTGAAACTTCAAGATGTCATCAAGCATCAAGGCCCAGATGGGAACCCACAACTAAATGGGATTCAAGATCCAGCGTTCCATTTTGAATTTATATTACTGTAAATATTATTTCAGTTAACATCTAATGAAGATGCTGCCAAAGCACTATTCTAAAAACAAACTCCAATGGGAACTTTTAAGTGTGGTGATCTGTCTTTTATCTATCTATCAATCAATCAAGCAGCATGATCAGAAAGACTTTAATATATCTTTTTAAAAATATATCCTATTTTTCTTTTTAATATGCCCACACACCAGCTAAGTTTCTATAAACAGCTTTAGCTTAGAGTGAAATTTTATGACTGAATCTTAGACACAAATAGAAATGCTAAGATGCTCTTAGCTAGTAGAAGTATTAGCTCTAAAGACAAAAAGCTCCAAATGTGCAGATTTCGGGAGCATTTGGTTGCTGTATGAGAAACTGCAGGTATTCTGATAGCTTATTTTACTTTTATTTATAATCTAGAGGACTACTACTATGCTTCCGTGCCACTCCAGCCCCCGTACGCCGATGACACACGTGGAGCCTGAAATGCCATGATTCATCTGAGGCTGCCACAGGGATGCGCCATCGATGGCTGCACTCCGCCTAGCGTACACTCACGCTCTGCCCCCACTGTGCGTTGCCTGTGACTCCAGCGACACGCATTCATCCACCCCCATGCACTCTCCCACCTGAGGGAGAGTATACCATGTGCGACTGCAATAAATAAAAAGGATTACATAAAGGCACCCTTAAGTTAGAAACCATCTTGTCTACATAAACAGAAAAGTCTTCACTACGGGGCTGGCCACTTGTGTGCCATTACCTTTTGATTCTTTTGCAGAAAAACCAAAGGACAAACTACAGAGCATTTTGACTATTTAACATGCAACTTAAGCCATAGTTGATTTTTTTTTTTTTTTGCAGTACTGGGGATTGAACCCAGGGGCATTCTACCTCCGAGCTACACCCCCAGCCCTATTTTTTATCCTTTATTTTGAAACAGGGTCTCACTAAGTTGCGGAGGGCCTCACTAAGTAGCTGAGGCTGGCCACGAACTCGGATCCTCCAGTCTCAGCCTCACAAGTCCTGGGATTACCAGCGTGTGCCACCACGCCCGGCCATAGTCGATATTTCTGACATGCCTAAGGACACTGACTTTGTAATCAAATGTTCCTGGAATGGCCACCATGGTTTCAAGTTCTAGCTTGACCATGTGTTGGCTATTTGACTTTGGGCAGCTTGTTTAGGCCTCAGTTTCCTCATCTGTAAAAAAGGAATTGAACCAGGACCTCTAGCTTCATGTTAATGTGAGGATTAAATGAGACAAAGTATGTAAAGAAGTTAGCACAGAGCTGGGAATGGTGGTGCATGCCTGGGATCCCAGTACTTGGGAGGTTGAGACAAGAGAATCTCAGCTTGGAGGCCAGCCTCAGCAACTTAGCGAGGCCCTCCGCAACTTAGTGAGGACCTGTTTCCAAATAAAAAATAAAATAGGGCTGGGGCAGAATGCCCTCTGTAGCTCAGAGGCAGAATGCCTCTGGGTTCAATCCCTAGTACCATCCACACACAAAAAAAAAAGGAAAAAGAAAAGAAAAATGAAGTTAGCACAGACTCTGAAAATGACAAACAACAGTAGCTATTTGTGTTGATAACTACTTAATGACATGATGCTAAGTTCAATACTGTGCCAGTGGTCGCTGATGTTGGATGGAGAACTCCCAGCCTGTCCTCAAGGGAGATGGATCTCATGGGAGGATCTGTGATGCACATCACAGTACACTGGAGATTAGCTGTAGCTCCACTCACTTAAGGCATTAGGTCAGACTGGAGTGCAGGAAAAAAACATTTTATTGAATAAATCTCATCATCTGACTAGCATTCAAAATGGACTTCTGTCGCTGCAATTCAATATAAAACCAACCCCACTTCTTTGGCTCACAATCATTTCCTGAGAGTGCATTGTGTTAGGCCCTACACAAAGCTTAAGGAAAGATTCTCTCACAAATAACTAAGAGAGTGTTACACCTCTGGATTGTTAATTATCTGTGATTCCCTCCTCCTTGTCCCCTTACTTTAATTACATTCCTATGGGAAGACATAATAAAGACTAGGAAAGATCAGCTACTTTCTTCAATGGTTTTAAAATATAAGCAACAGGAACCCAGCATGCCTCCTCCTACTTTCATTGCTATAATTGGGCCATAATACTTTCTTTTTCCAGCTGAAAAATGCTGGTAATGTTTGGCAAGTGAACCCAAAGAAACACAGAATGTACACAAAAAATTCAAAGAGCTTTAAGCCTCACTTAGAGTAGATCCTTCTTTACACAGCCTTCTTTAGGTGGGACCCATTATACTACTGTGCGGCAGAACTGCAGATCTCAAATCTCAGTCTCTGTGAGTTGCTCTGAAAAATACTGATGCTAATCACAGACATAAATACCTCCTTTGGCCCCAGATTGGTGGATTATGGGGCTTGAATGGTATATCAGAACTACATTTGGCTGTGAGTAAAGAAATACTAACACTGGCTTAAGTGACTCAGGGTTTGTTTATTTATTATTATTATTATTATTATTATTATTTTGGTGGCACTGGGGATTGAACTCAGGGACATTCTATCTCCAAGCTACACCTCCAGCCCTATTTTATTTTTATTTTGAAACAGGGTCTTGCTAGGTTAATGAGAGTCTCACTACCTGCTGAGGCTGTCCTCGGACCTGCGATCCTCCTGTCTCAGCCTCCCAAGTACTGGGATTACAAGCGTTGCCACCACACCTGGCTTGGGTTTATTTTTTTCTTATAAAATTAGAAGTCTGGGGTTAAACATCCAGGACTAGAAGGATGGCTCAAAGATGCTTGTTCTACCACCCTAGGGTCCTCAGGGTCACAAGAAGTCTTTTCCCAGAAGGTATTTCATCTACATTCTAGGTAAGAATCAAGTTAAATGTATTGTCTTTGTGAGACTTTGTCTTTTTTTTTTTTTTAAAAGATATCTTCCCCAGGGACTTCTACCCACATCTCACAGGCCAGAACAGAGCAAGAACATAGAGACCTTAACTATAAAGAGTGCCGGGACATTAAATATTTTAGCTTAGCACAAATCTACCCCAAATAAAATCAATAAAATTATAAAATTATAACTTCAACTATTTTAAACAGAATGGGAGGGCTAAGGCTGTAGCTTAGTGGCAGAACATTATCCTAGCATGTATGACGGTCTGGGATAGATTGATTCCCAGTATCACAAAACAAAAAGAAAAGCAAGCAAGCAAACAAAAAAACCCCAAACCAGAATGAGACAACTGGGGAAAGAGATACAGCATAGAGAGTTAATAGAAGTTGTCATAAGTAGAAAGAGACTGTGGCTTAAATTTAGAATCACTGTGGGGAAAAAATGAAAAATAAATTATTTTTGGAACTGGGGATTGAACCCAGAGGCATTATATCTCTGAGCTACAATCCCAATCCTATTTTATTTTTCATTTGGAAACAGGGGCTCACTAAGTTGCAGAGGGCCTCGCTAAGTTGTTGAGGCTGACTGCAAACCTGCGATCCTCCTGTCTCAGCTTCCCAAGTACTGGGATTACAGGTATGCGCCACTATGCCTGGCTAAAATGAATTTTAAAAATGAATGAAAAATGCCAAAGGATCATTAACAATTGAAATAACTTTGTATTGATTCGCAATGAATAGTAATAACCACAACGGACCCTTGGATTTACTCATATAGCATTTTTGTCTGAGGATCTCCATGTTTTCTACACTTACTTTTCTCAAAAGATTAAATGAAAAAAAATTCTGAGAATATTTGCATAAGGTAAAGGAAAGACACATAGAATATGGAACTATAGAATGAGCCCTCATGCCCAGTACTAGAAGGGTCCCCTCTGAACCTCCTCCACCTCTGCAGTCACCCTGTCAGGGGGACAGCCCAGCCTCTTGCTGAGCAGGGAGGCAACTTTAGGGTGAAGGGCTCTGAATCCTGTGCTGTCTTCTCCACCTCTGTCTTCTCGCCTCTCTTTAAGATAAAGGGCCATATCCTGGCTGACATGGAAGTAAAATGGATGAGAGAAAGTATGTAAATGCAGTGGTTGAGAAACGTTAGATAGGCCTGTTCAAGAGAAATGGCCAGCAGAAGTGAGTGTGCTCAGAGAACACTTCTCCGTCCACCCAGGAGGCTGGCATGCACAGCCTGGCGAGCCAGACGCACAGGGCAATAAAAACGGTCGCAACACTCAGGTCAGGTGGGCAAGCTGCCACTGCTGAGCCCACAGAGGAGGGGAGGGAACAGGAGCGAAGGGGAAGCTTTGCCCGCCATGAAACAACCCTTACAACTTAGATGAAGTAAAACCATGTCGCCTAAGCTATTATTCCCTTTAATTCAACTATAAATTCACAGATGGGAAGCTTTGCTCCGAGGAAATTAAACTTTCAGAGAACATGCATGGAGCATATTCAAGCCCAGAACATATTCAAACTCAGAAGAATATCATATAGCTCTTAATTAACATCACAACTTGTTCCTGAACACAGTCTCTAACTCAGTCAGGGCTTATTTCCAAATCTTTAACCATTGTGTGACTTAAAAAAAAGAAATAGTAGTACAACATCACTAAACAAAATACTAAAAACTACTAAAGCACAATGGAAGCTATTCTTCTCTGAGCATGTATACAAAACCCATTGTTGTGAGAGGCAAGCTCACACACATTTGGAGAAAAGAATATGCCCTGTAATGCCTCAGAGCTATGAGAGGTGATGCATGTGCTTCCCCAGACTCGGTAAGAAAAGCAGAGCTTGGTTAGATGCACAGTTTTCAAATATATACATGTCCAACAGATTACTTATTTTGTGTTACTTTTATCAAAAGATTACCCCACATAAAATGGTTGCATCATGGGTGGATTAGATCATAGCACTCTTTTCAGAAAAGCAAAGATAAGTTTAGTAAGTTTAAATAATATACTAAATAAAGGTGCCCCTTCCCAGCCGAGAAAACGTGTGAGTTGAAGTCAAGCATGGAGAACCTAGAATCAGCTTCATAATTACTTACGACCCCACAAGTAGAGCAAAAATCCTTTATGGAACATTAAGAAAAGAAAAAAACTTCACAGTTATGTGGTTGGGTGCATATTTTGGTCTCAAAAACAAATAAGTCTATTCTGTGTTGAGCCTTCTGCCTTTCTTTGGAGAAGAATGGTTATGACAGTGGTTGGGGAGGGGGAACTTGAAAGCTAGAAGCAGCCTGGGAAGCTCATCTGAGACTTTCACTTGAGATAAACAAACAAGCATGGGCTCCATTCATTGAGGAATATTTGCCTGGTTGCAATAATCGAATCCATTTCTTTTATGCTGGTGGTGTGTGTGAGGAAGGTTGACATGATTTTTAATCAAATACTACCAAAACGAGGTTTAAAGCACTTTGCTGTTATTGTCATTTTAAAGCTAACAAACAAAAACAAAAACAAAAAATAAGTAAAACTTTTGCCCCCTATGGACAAAGACTCGGGCCCTCTCATGGCTTCAAGCGAGTTGGTTTTTAAACCCTGGAAACTGATTGGGTGACATTCAATCTCCAAGATTAAAATCACTTAGTGAATATTGTATTGTTCCACTGTTCTCACTGTCATCTGGGGCCTCGCGCTGCTGCTTCTGCTGGCGCACTTACCAGCTAATGAAACCTAGCCCAGGAGCAGCTGCCTGAATCTATGTCAAACTGCATCTGGCACCCATCTATCTTCCAGCCATCTAAATTCACCTCTGAAATCATACAAAAGCAGCGCGCAGCTCCCTGCAGCCACGCCGACACACCGGCCTTTGTTTCATCAAGGCTGTAAAGCAATTTTAGACCTTTTTGGTTTTTTATTTTTTAAAATCTGCTAACATATTTTAGAGTGGCAGCTTTTGAAAGGAACGGGGGTAAAGTTTTTTTTGTTGTTGTGTTTTTTAATCCCGAGACTATGGAGACTTAAAAATATCCTGTAAAAATTTGGTAGAGCATCATTAGCACGGTTTTGGCTGGAACAGTACATTGAGGGGCTTGCCAGTAGAGACACAATGCTGCCGACAGATCCCAGACAAGGAGGCGAGTCTGCTTAAAATTCTTGAGTTGTCACGGTTATTAAATATGCTGCGCCACAAAACCTTCCAGCACTCACGGTTTTCTCCATATCAGCTCTATGGAATTGTCAGAAATGCTGGTTTTAGCAGGAAAATTATTTACTTGTGCGTTTAAGGAACATTATTTTCAAAAGCCATTATAGGAGAGAGAGAAGAGTTTTCCCGAGTGAGGGGACATACAGATATAGACGTGTCTCAAACATCTAAAAAACGTAACTTCAAAGATGGAACTCTTTTCTAAAAATTGTAATTAGTTGGATCATTCTGCAGCAATTGACTTTTCTCGTGGCATTCTGATAATAATGACCTGCGTAAGGAGTACTATTTTTTTTAACAAATGGCTAAGGCTTGAGCCTTTAAGAAAGAAGTGTAACAAACATGTACTAAAGGATCCATAAGTAAACCCAAATCACAGATGATGTCTCAAGCAAACTTAGATAAGAAGTAAGTGAAAGCTTTTCTTTTGCTCATTCACTGATTTCAATTCTAAGATACAGACACACATAAACATATATATGTTGTCAATTTCCCTTTAGACACTGTTTCTGGCATGCTACACTCTCTCCTCCCCCACCCCCCTTTTCTTTCTTTCTTTTTTGGTGCTGGGGATTGAACCCAGGGCCCTCATGCATGCTAAGCACGCACTGAGCTACAGCCTTACTTTTTTTTTTTTTTGTGGTGGTGGTGGTACTGGGGATTGAACCCAGGGGCAATCTACCTCTGAGCTACACTCCCAGCCCTTTTCATTTTAATTCTTTATTTTTTGTGGTATTGGGGATTGAACCCAGGGGCGTTCTCTACCTCTGAGCTACACCCTCAGCCCTATTTTTTTTATTCATTATTTTGAAACAGGGTCTCACTAAGTTGCAGAGGGCCTCACTAAGTAGCTGTGGCTGGCTGCGAACCTGCGATCCGCCTGTCTTAGCCTCCCAAGTACTGGGATTACAACTGTGCATGCACCACCACGCCTGGCTTATTTTTTTATTTATTTATTTATTTTTTTTTTTTGCGGTACCGGGGATTGAACCCAGGACGTTTTACCTCCGAGCTACATCCCTGGCCCTATTTTTTATACTTTATTTTGAAACCAGGTCTCATGAAGTTGCAGAGGGCATCACTAAGTAGCTGAGGCTGGCTGTGAACCTGGATCCTCCTGTCTCATCCTCCCAAGTACTGGGATTACAAGGGTGCGCCACCACGCCCGGCCTGGCTTAATTTTTTTATTTTGAAATTAAATTACTCTATGCTGGCCTCTAACCTGCAATCTTTCTGTCTCAGCCTCCCAAGTATTGGGATTGCATTTTTTAAATTGTGGTATTTATGTTTACTGTGTGTGTGTGTGTGTGTGTGTGTGTGTGTGTGTGTGTGTGTTGTACTGGAGATTGAACCCAGAGGCATCCTACCTCCGAGCTACACCCCCAGGCCTTTTTTTAAAATTTTTTGTTTTGAAACAGGATTTTGCTAGGTTGCTGAGTCTCACTACTTGCTGCAGTTATCCTTGAACTTGTGATCCTGCTGTCTCAGCCTCCCAGGTACTGGGACTGCAGGCTTGCACCTCTATGCCGGGCTACTTTAACCTTTTTTTCAGCATGCAATTCAGTGGCATTATGTTCTTTCACAATGTTGCAGAACTACTGTTGCATTATCCACTTCCAGAACTTTTTCATCACCTCAAACACTCTATACTGATTAAACAATAACTCTCCAGTCCCTCCTGCCCTTGCTTCTGGTAACCCCTGTTCAGTTCTTCAGTCTCTCCCACCCAAGGCAAGACCACAAACATTTTTCAAGCATCTTCTCCAAGTCAGGCACTTGACCAGCTGCAGGGCAAATGCAGATACCCTTTCCCTCATGGAGTTCACAGTCCAACGGAGTTCTAAAGAGTTCAACATTTTGTTTTTTTGCAGTAATGGGGATTGAACCCAGGGGCATGCTACCTCTGAGATACACTCCCAGCCCTATTTTATTTTGAAACAGGGTCTCACTAAGTTGCGGAGGGCCTCACTAAGTAGCTGAGGCTGGCCGTGAACCTGCGATCCTCCTGTCTCAGCCTCCCAAGTACTGGGATTACAAGCGTGTGCCACCATGCCTGGCAGAGTTCAACATTTTTAAAGGACACTTTTTATTTTGAGATAATTGCATTTTTACATGCAGTTGTAAGAAATAATCCTGAGCGATACCATGTACCCTTTACCCAACTTCCCCCAAGAGTAACATCTCGCAAAACCATAGCACAGGATATTGACATTGATATAACCAAGATATAGGACTTTGCCATCATGGCTCAGATCCCTGGCATTGCCTTTGTACAGCCACACCCACTTCCCTCCCTCGTACTTCCCTACCCACCTCCCTCAACTCTTGGAAACCACTGATCTGTTCTCCATTTCTGTGATGATGTTATTTCAAAATTGTAACATACACACATCACACAGTATGAAACCTTTTGGGATTGGCTTGTTTCACTCAGCATAATTCATCCAGGTCAGATCACGTGCCATTAGCTGGCTCCTTTCTTTGCTGAATAGTACTGAATGTACATGGTTTGTTTAACCATTCATTCACTGGAAGATTTCTGGGTTGTTTCCAGGTTGGGGCTATTATGAATAAAGCTGTTATAAACAGTTGTACACAGTTTATTTTTTTCATCACCTTAAGCTTTTATTTCTCTGGAATAAATGCTCAGATGTGCAACTGCTGGGTCATGTGGCAGTGGCATGTTTAGTTTTTAAAGAAATTGCCAAGGTGTTTTCCAGGTTTACTGTAACATTTTACACTCCCACCAGAGATAGAATGGGTCTGTGACCCAGTTTCTCTGCATCCACACCAGCATTTGGTGTTTACATTATTTTTTATTTTAGCCATTCTGGTAAGTGTGTATGTATCTTGAACTTTTAATTTCCATCTCCCTAATGATGTTGAACAGCCTTTTGCATACATATATCCTGTTTGGTGAAATCTTCTCTCTTTATGCCTTTTACCACTTTTCTTTCTTTTCTCTCTTTTTTTTGAGATAGGGTCTCACTAAGTTTCCCAGGCTGGCCTTGAACTTGCCATCCTCCTGTCTCTGCCTCCTGAGTAGCTGGAATTATAGGTGTGTGCCAATGTGCCCAGCCTTTAACCGTTTTATTATTGGATTATTTGTTTTGTTTTGTTACTGTTGAGCTTTACTTTTTGAGTTTTTGCTTTGCTTTGTTTTGGTTTTGGTAGTTCTGGGGACTGAATCCAGGGCCTTGCTCATGCTAGGCAAAAGTATTCTACCACTGAGCTACATACAGCCCCTGCCTTACTGTTGGGTTAAGAATTCTTAGATCTATATCTTAGATACTAGTCCTTAGTCGGATATGTGGTTTGCAAATATTTTTCTCAAGTCTATAGCTTGTCTTTTCATCCTCTTATATGGTCTTTCATACAGTAAACTTTTCAACTTTGAAGGTCTAATTTGTCAATTTTTCCTGATATTGGAGTGCTTTGCATGTGTGACAAAATTTATTCTGTAATGGACTTGGGCCTTAAATGAGTGAGGGTCTGCCAGATGGAGAAATGGCAAAGAACATTCAAGGTTAACATTTGCAATGCTAGTAGGATGCCAGTTACCTTGAAAGAGATGAGCGCTAGAGAAATCTTTGAAAATCTTATACCTTCAACAGTACTTTATGCACTGTCACAAAGTTCTATATTCTTTACAGGATGATGAGGTGCGGATGGAGGGTAATTGCTCTGTGTTTACAATTTGAAATACTTGGGAATTGATGAGTGTAAACACTTCCTTTACCAAGAAATTACTAGTACCAAATGCTCTGAGACAACTTATTACCCTGGACTTCAGAAATGGAACTTGGGAAGCATTCTTCTGTCAAACAACATGGTGGTAATTAGATAAAGGCGAAGAGTACTGTGAGTAGAGGGGCCTCTCCATTATTTGACAGTATCATTTTTATAGAATGTTCCACATAAATGAATTTTCCAGATAATTGATGAGTCCTAATTCTTTCAGAGTGCTTGAATGTTTCCTCTTTTAACTACAGTGGAAGGCTCTTGGATCATCCATTACTAAATTCGAGTATTTTACTACAAGGTGCTGTTGCCTCGGGGCTGGCTGCTGGAGTCCACAGGGCTGTTTGCCCCTGTATCGGGTTCCTCTGATCTGCCAGCTAAGCTTTTGCCTCAGCCTTTTGTACCTCCTTATTTGTTGCTGGACATTCTGCTCTCAGTTTTTGCAGTTGTCAAGATGCCTGCCTCTCACTGCACTTCCTCTTAAACTGTAGTGGTGTGGGTAGCTCTATAACCAAGGTAATAAGAGTTCTGCCTATATTAAGAGTAAGAGGCCCTGAATGAGGACATGATTTTTCTCCCTTCTGAGTAAAATGCATTAGTGTGTGGCCATGTGATACCCACTTCAAGGAACTGGAAGCTCTGGCAGAGGCTTCCAGCCTTCCCCTCAATATTTATACTCCCTTTCTTTCACAAAATCTTCTCTCTCTCTCTCTCTCTCTCTCTCTCTGTACTGGGTACAGAGGGGCACTCTACCACTGAGCTATATCCCCAGACCTTTTATTTTTTAATTTGAGACAGTATTTGGCTAAGTTCCCCAGGCTGACCTCGAACCTGTGATCCTCCTGCCTCAGCCTCCTGAGTAGCTGGGATTGCAGGGGTGCATCACTGTGCCTGGCATAAAATCATTTTTAGTTGAGTCCTTGACTTTCCATAGACTACATTTCCTAGCCCATTTTGTAGCTAGGTGTGGCCATGTGAATACATTCTGGCAAATGGGATATGACGGCTGCCACTTCTTGTTTGTGTCCCCCCTCCAGTTTCCCCTTCCCAATGGTTGGGTTTTCTGAGACAAGGTTTTGCCATGTTTTGCAGGCTGGCCTTGAACCCCTGGGCTCAAGCAATCCTCCTGCCTCAGTCTCCCCAGTAGCTGGACCTGCAGGTGAGCCACCACACCCAGCTCCAGCAGCTGTTTTAGTGGGTGTTGAGCCATCTAGGACAAAGGCAACACTCCAAGGACGGTGGGGCAACAAGACAGGAAGTGGTATGGTAACAGTTCTAGTGTATTGTTCCCCGTCCTTTATCACATCTTTGAGTATCACTAATACTTCCAAGAGATACCTTGACATTCTTATGAATCTAAGTTAAAATACATATCATGTAGAGCTTTCAGAGAGGAATGTTGTGGTAGGCAGCTCCCAAGATGAACCCCAATTATTCCTGCCTCCTGGTATTCATACTCTTGTGAAATTCCTTTGCTTAAGTATAGGCTCACCTAGTGACTCATTTCTAACAAATATATGTGGCAAAGGTCATGGGGATGCTGATTTCACAAAAAGACTGTGGCTTCCAACTTGCTCACCCTCTCTTGGGCTTCAGCTTGCTCTGATGGAAACCAGTGCCATGTTGTGTGCTATTCTAAACAGAAATCCACATGTCACCACCACCCCATCCAAGTGCCTGAGGATCTCATTCCAACAGCCCATGAGGAACTGAACCTTGCCCCGATCCGTGTGAGGGAGCTTAGAAGTACAGCATCCCTCATTTGAGCCTTCAAGTGAGACTGCAGCTGGGCCTGATGCTTAGAGACTCAGTGGCAGAGACACCCAACAAGGCTGTACTTGGATTCTTGACTCACAGAATTGAGAAAATAAATGCTTGTTGTTTTAAGATGCTAAATTTTGCCAGGCGTGGTGGCGCACGCTTGTAATCCCAGTACTTTGGGAGGCAGAGACCGGAGGATCCAGGTTTGCAGCCAGCCTCAGCTCTCTCGCTCTCTCTCTCCCTGTCTCTCTCTCTCTCTCTCCTTAGTGAGGCCCTCTGCAACCTCGTGAGACCCGGTTTCAAAATAAAAGTATAAAAAATAGGGCCGGGGGTGTAGCGCGGAGGTAGAATGCCCCTGCGTTCAATCCTCGGTACCGCAAAAAAAAAAAAGATGCTAAATTTTGAGGTAATTCATTATGTAGCAATAGACCACACAAATGTTATAAAAAATAAATATCAAATATCAATGATAAGAAATCATAATTTTAAAAACATACATATTGCCGGGCATGGTGACACATTCCAGTGTTTGGGAGGCTGGGTCAGGATGATTATAGGTTTGAGGCCAGTCTCAGCAACTCAGCAAGGCCCTCAGCAACTTAGCAAGACTTTATTTCAAAATAAAAATAAAACAGGACTGGGGGTGTAGCTCAGAGGTAGAACACTCCTGGGTTCAATTCCTAGTACCAAAAAATCCCCCAAAACAAAAACAAAAAGCCCCAAACCATACATTTTATTTAATTATTTTGCAAATTACTAGAAACTGATAGATCATGTTTATGTGAAAATAGAGGAATATATTATCCAGAGTATGAAAATAGCTTTATTATGGCTACAATTTGGACTCTAGCAAAAATCAGTCTTTGAAACTGCCCAAATAACCAGTGTCTGTCTGTCTGTCTGTCTGTCTGTCTGTCTCTCCTTCCTGGCTGCCAGGAAGTGAACAGCTTTGCTCTACCACCAATCTCCACCATGATGTTCTGCCTCACCACAGGCCCCCAAACAGAGTCAAGTGACCATGGACTGAAACCTCTGAAACTGTGAGCCAAAATAAAGCTTTTCTCCAAAAAAAAAAAAAAAAAAGAAAAAGAAAAAGAAAAAGATGTCCTTCGGGTGTGGTGGCACATGCCTGTAATCCCAGTACTTTGGAGGCTGAGACAGGAAGATTGCAGCAGGTTTGAGGCCAGCCTCAGCGGTTAGTGAGACCCTGTTTCAAAATAAAAAATAAAATAGGGCCGGGGGTGTAGGTCAAAAGTAGGATGCCCCTGGGTTCAATCCCTGGTACTGGAAAAAAAAAAGTACCCAAATAATTAACTTTATTTCAATCTTTTGGGACTAATGATTTCATATAAAAATAAAGTTTTATTACTCCTTTCTATCAAAATAAAATAGTATCTTGATTATAACTCAGGATGGAATTTCACCTGTAGGAATTATAAAATGTTATAAAATTCATAAGCGGTATCAATAACAACCCAGTTTCTTTCTTTTTTTTTTTTTTGCAGTACTGGGGACTGAACCCAGGGGCATTCTACCTCCGGGCTACACCCCCAGCCCTTTTTTTTTTTGAGGTACTGGGGGTTGAACCCAGGGGCATTCTGCCTCCAAGCTATACCCTCAGCCCTATTTTTTATTCTTTATTTTGAAACAGGGTCTCACTAAGTTGCGGAGGGCCTAAGTAGCTGAGGCTGGCCGCGAACCCGGATACTCCTGTCTCAGCCTCCTAAGCACTGAGATTACAAGCATGCGCCACCATGCCTGGCTCCTATTTTTTTTATTCTTTTTTTTTTTTTTTTGCCGTACCGGGGATTGAACCCAGGGGAGTTCTACCTCTGCGCTACACCCCTGGCCCTATTTTTTTTTATACTTTATTTTGAAACCGGGTCTCACAAAGTTGCGGAGGGCCTCACTAGGTAGAGAGAGAGAGAAAGAGAGAGAGAGAGAGAGAGACAGAGAGAGACAGAGAGAGACAGGGAGAGAGAGAGAGAGAGAGAGCTGAGGCTGGCCGCGAACCCAGATCCTCCGGTCTCCGCCTCCCAAAGTACTGGGATTACAAGCGTGCGCCACCACACCCGGCTTATTCTTTATTTTGAAACAGGGTCTCACTAAGTTGCAGAGGTCCTTACTAAGTAGCTGAGGCTGGCCACGAACCTGCGATCCTCCTGTCTCAGCCTCCCAAGTACTGAGATTACAACCATGCCTGGCTAACACCAAATTTCTAAACTTCAAAATTTGGGAATGTTTAAGTCAGTAATTTAAATATTCATATCTGGGTAATTCTAACCCTCTAAGGAGACTCTCACACATAGAGATCAACTAATTGTTTTTTTATTCTTTAGATTCATTTCTTCCACTGTTCCATTTTTCCTTTTTCTTTTTCATTACAAGGGATGGAACCCAGGGACACTCTACCACTGAGCTATACCCCCGTTCTTTTATTTTTATTTTGAGACAGGGTCTTGCTAAGTTGCCCAGGCTGGCCTTGAACTTGCGATCCTCCTGCCTCAGCTTCCAGAGTTGCTGGAATTACAGGCATGCAACACCAAGCCTGGCCTCAGATTTATTTTTTAAAAACTCAAATACAGTGGAGAAAAAAAATTTTTAACTGGTTTATTGAGAAATTATTCACACACTGTACAACCCATCCAAAGTGTACGATTCAAAGCAGTATATACATAGAGTTGTAAACCTAACTGCTTTTTGTACTTGATGTTTTGACAGGCCAGGAATGAAAGAAAGTAAAAAGGAGTAACTTTTTATTTTTATTTATTTATTTTTGGTACTGGAGCTTGAACACAGGGGCATTCTACCTCTGAGCTACATCTCCAGCCCTTTTTATTTTTTTAGTTTGAAACAGGGTCTCACTAAGTTGCTGAGGCTGGCCTCAAACCTGCCATCCTCCAGTCTCAGTCTCCCAAGTACTGGGATTACAGGTGTGTGCCATCTCACTCAGCTAAAAAGGAGGAACTTTTACAGAAACAGAAAGAAACTATTATCTTCTTCAAAGGTTAAAGTCCCATCTTCCACAGCTAATGTGCAGGGATTTTTTCCAAACTGCTTCTCCTATAGGCAACTGCCTAAAATTTGTAGATTCTTTTTCAGTCTTTCTTCTCAAATGACTGCCCTCCTGCCACACACTTGCTCTTGGCCTCTGCTCTTCCCCTAGTCCCTCTAAGGCCAATTTCCAGATCAGATCCAAAGACCCCCAAAGAGCCTCTGGGAGTGTGCACAGTGCAGGAGGGGACAGGTGTGCCGGGATGCTGACCTGTGGTCTGTGCAGCAGCCCTGGAGGCCTAAGGCAGTGGAAACCCTCTAGCCAGTGCCTCTGCAGGGCTCACCCTCCTTGCTATGTTCTATGTCACAACACAGAAAGAGTTGTGAAGCACTGTTATATTTGACTTACTCAGTGAAGAAATATATCTTGACACCAACTGCCTTCTGATCATTATGTGAGGTATCAGGGCAACATAAAAACGTCTTTTATAATCTAGAAAAATGGCCATATTAGTAATTATAATACACTGATCGGAACTCCAGGGCAACGGTATAACAGAATGTAACAAAGAAAGCTCCTGGATCTGGTTTGAGAAACAAAGCAGAAGGGAAAGTGGGGAGGCTTAAGAGAAATGGCTGCCTCCAGGTAAGGAACAGCTTTCTCCGGAGCATAGCAGGCCAGTGTCGTAAAGACGGGGCCAGCTTCTACCCTGCTCAACACAGAATCCCAACACCAGCACAGAGCCTGGCTTACGCCAGCTATTAAATACATCTTGTTAAATGAATAGAATTCACACTCCTCTTCTTATGCAATGTGACCCAGTATCTAAGAGTCCACGTTTGTTAGTCTCTGCAAAATTACAAAACCATTGGGAGCATGCGATCTTTGTCTTTCATTTGTGGGATCAACTGATCACTTTCTGGGGACTTCCAAAAATCGGGTATTTCTCAATTCTGCATTAAATCTAAGCACAGCAATTCATTTAATTAGGTCAACATATATTTATTTACTGCCCACTATTATAGAAAGCTATTTTACTGGAAAACTTAAAGATTTCACAATATTCATCTTTTAAAAATGCTCATCAGCCAAATAAACATTGGTAAGAAAAGCGAGATTCTAGGAAGATTAACCCTCTCCCCCCTTTAAACATAGGGACGATCTAGGTCTGAGAAGAAATAATCAAGATCTTCAGAGGCCAGAAGGGGATCTCTAGGAATAATAAGAAGAAAGAGGGAGAGCATAAATTGAGAACTAGAACTGAGAAAAGGGAGAAACTCATTACAACAAATCAAAAAGCAAAGCAAAGCAAGTACGGGTGGTTACGTTTTATATCTCTCTCATAATTTATGATGGTTTTGGACCCTATTCTCTGCAACAATAAATCTTACAATTCAACTTTACCTGGTGTTTATTTCCCACTACTTTATTAATAAAGCCCCAAACAAAAACACTCACTCATACTAGAGAGTAAAAAGTGAGAAAATAGAGTTACAACTATAGCATATTTGATTTATTTTGAACTATAAAAAATCACCATTGCCAGGAGTGGTGGCACATGCCTCTTATCCCAGTACTTGGGAGGCTGAGAGGGGAGGATGGCAGGTTTGAGGTCAGCATGTGGTAATTTAGTGAGACCCTGTTTCAAAATATAAAATTTTAAAAAGGGCTGGGGGTGTAGCTCAGAGATAATATGACCATGGGTTCAATCACCAGTACTACAAAAAAAAAAAATCACCAATGCATAGCTGTCAAATACAGTGAACTCCAAAACTGAGGAAGGAGGACAGGCACGTAGGAAACGAGTATGTACAATTCCTAGCAACAGTGGGGCACAGATCAACCTGTCACACTTAATCCCTGGAATTCACAGCACTTAGAGAATTCCTGGTCGCTGGAACTGCACAGGGCCAGTAAGAAGGATATTCCTACCCTTGAAACTGGCTCTTCTCTGAGACAGTCAAGAGTCTCCTATTTCTGAGCATTGTACCCTATCTAATCACACCGCCAAAGGTCCCTCAGAAAATGAATGCTTTAAAGTTTCCCTTGAGTCTGTCCTATCAGTGTACTAACTGAATCTTTAGCCTCGGGGGAAAATTCAGATCAGACTTCAGAAGGAAGATAATCAAAACCAGAAAGGAACTCCTCTTGACAAATGCATTGCAAACTGAGAGGTGACTAAATGAAACCAAAAATTAGAATTGAAATCGAGTTCCACCTATAATCCTGAAATCCAGGTGTGAGCTGCTGTATCATTGTATACTCCTCCTCCACCCTCATTCCCATCCCCTGCATGCAGAAACCTTTTAGAAAAAAGCACTATTAGAATGCGGCTGAACTGACTGGTTTGGTTTTCAGTATTTCTTCCTGTATCTGGAAGGCTCATAATCAGTGAAGTGTTTCAAAAGATGAGAAGCTAAAAGGAAACGGAACGAGGGTGCTGGATTATGTTATTTGATTCTGAGATTTTTATAAGCAAACAGAAAATCTGTATAATCCATGAACTAAATAATCAGATAGTGAATAACTGAGAAAGGATAAAAATTTACTAAATATCCTAGTGATTAAGAGAATTTTAATTGACTTTACTTTTTCCTCAAGTTTGGATTCAGTATTTGCTGAACGGGACAAGTAAGTAGTTTCTTATCTTACAAGTCAAAGAAAATCGAATATTTGAGATCGTTTTCATTAAAGACAAAATGACTGCTTATACATACTTATTTCATCTTTATTACAAGATTCTGCCACTGTGAATAACACTATAAGTAGTGGCACAAATTATGTATCAATGAGGTTTTTTTTTTTTTTGGTGGTACTGGGGATTGAACCCAGGGGCATTCTACCTCCAAGCTTCACCTCCAGCCCTATTGTTTTATTTTGAAACAGGGTCTTGCTAGGTTGATGAGTGTCTCACTACTTACTGAGGCTGTCCTCGAATCTGCGAACCTCCTGTCTCAGCCTTCCTGTCTCAGCCTCCCAAGTACTGGGATTACAAGGGTGTGCCACCACACCTGACTTATCAATGGGTACGAAGAGATCGATTTAAAATTGTACATCATCATTTGGCATACTGATGTTTTGGTCTCTGAATAATTTCTTTTCACAGGTATTTGTTTATTATAGCCTATGGTAACATGGTAAAATAGCTCATGGTAAATACTGTGTGCTATGAAAACGTTTCTTGCAAATGAAATCTACAAATGTTCAACATGTGTTTTTCAGCATTTTTAACTGGATTTTCCTAGAACATATATTATTGCTCTCAATCTCAACCTTTTCACCACCAGATTTGCATGCCATTTTGTTCAAACCTGAAGACAAAAGAGAGAGCATAGAAATTTCTCCATAAGTATAGCTATCTTTCAGAGGAAACTTTCTGAAGTGTTTGTAAGTTTAGTTTATCATAACTAAACTTGTAACTGACATTGCTTAAATAAGATTTATTATGGCATGATACCCAGATCTCGAAATAAGGTTATGTTGCTCAGATTTAAAATTTAGCTTTTTGGTTTTCAAAAATTCATCTTAATAGTATACTACTGTATTATGTTTTAAGAATGTAAAAGAGAAGTAGACTCATTTCATCAATTTTATTGTTCTTCACAAGGAATCAATTTTTTGTTTTATAGGTTTTTTTGTGGTTTTTTTGTATTATTTACCCCCTTTTCTATTATATAGATTTCTCTTTATTTTCTTTCTTCTACTCACTTTGGATTTAATTTGCTGTTCTTTTTCAAGTTTCTCCAGGTAGGAATTTAAACCATTGATTTTGGATCTTTTTTCTTTTCTAGTATAAGCATTAAAACCTATTAATTTTTCCTTAAGCACTGCTTTGATTGCACCCTATAAATTTTGACATGCTACGATTTCTTTCCCTCCCTCCCTTCCTCCCTCCCTCCCTCCCTCCCTCCCTCCCTCCCTCCCTTCCTTCCTTCCTTCCTTCCTTCCTTCCTTCCTTCCTTCCTTTTGTGGAGCTGGGGATAAACCCAGAGCCTAATGCATGCAGAGTAAGGAGTACTCTACCACTGAGCTATACCCCCAGCCCTTTTTATTTTTTTGTTTTTGAAACAGGGTCTCAGTAGGTTGCTGAGTGGTCTCGCTATGTTGCTGAGGCTGTCTTGGAACCTGCAATCCTCCTTTCTCAGCCTCCCAAGTGCTGGGATTACAGGCATGTGCCACCACACCCAGCTGAGGACATATTTTTAATTATGAAATGTCTTCCTTATCCCTCATAGTATTTCTCATTCTGAATCTACTTTCTCTATTTTGATATAGCCACTACAGCTTCCTTTCGATTAATGTTTGCATGATTTATTTTTCCCTTTCACTTTTAACCTGTGTCTTTATATTTTAAGTATGTGGATAACATGTAACTGTAAATGGCATATAGTTGGGCTGTGCTTGTAGGTAGCATATACAGTTGAGTTTGGTCCCCTCCCCCATTTTGACTCTTTAAACGGATTGCTGAAGCCATTTATACTTAATGTAATCATTGATACGGGTTGGCTCAAGTCTCCCATCTTGATATTTGTTTTCTATTTGTCACATTTGTTCTTCACTCCATTTTTCTTCTTTTCCACTGAGTATTTTACTATTTGATTTTATATTTTCCATTTGTGCATTAACTATGCCTCTTTATTTGTATTTACAATATGCATTTTAACTTAATACATTATACCTTCAATGATATTAGACCACTTGGCATATTTTGCAAGAACCATTCTTGGTATTGGTGTCATATTTTACTTCTAAGGAAGTTATAAACTCCACAATAAAGTGTTGTTATGTTTGCCTTAAACAGTCAATTATTGTATATTATTTAATTTTTAAAATTTTTGTGGCACTGGGGATTGAACCCAGGGCATTCTACCTCTGAGCTATACCCCAGCCCTATTTTATTTTGTATTTGGAAACAGGGTCTCGCTAAGTTGCTGAGGGCCTTGCCAAATTGCTGAGGCTGACCTCGAACCTGCGATCCTCCTGTCTCAGTCTCCCAAGTGCTTGGATTTCAGGCATGTGCCACCACACCCAGCTTATTTTTAAAATTTTAAACAGGTTCTCACTAAAAACAATTTGAGGACATATTTTTGGGGGTGCTAGGGATTGAACCCAAGGGCATTACTGTGCTCTGACCTCAAACCTGCAATCCTCCTAACTCTGCCTCCCAAGTACTGAGATTATGGGGATGGACCACTGCACTCAGTCTAAAGAGCTTTTTTTTCTTCTAATTTTAAAGTACAACAAAGTCTTTTGCTTTTGCCCACATATTAACCACTTCCAATGCTCTTCATTCTTTTTTGCACATCTAAATTTCCACCTGGAACAGGGGCTAGGGATATAGCTCAGCGGTAGAGTAGTTGCCCACCATGCGTGAGGCCCTGAGTTTGGTCCCCAGTGCTGCCAAAAAACCAAAAGTGAAAACAACTAAATTTCCATCTGGAATCTCTTTCCTTCAGCTTGAAAATTTTCCCAATACATTTTTTGGTGTGTGCTAGCTATGAATTTTCTCAGATTTGTTAGTTTTAAAAGGTCTTTCGTGTGTGTGTGTGTGCAAGCGCATGGTACTGGGAATTGAACCCAAGGACATTCTACCTCTGAGTTACACCCCAGCCCTATTTTGTTTTTTATTTTATTTTATTTTTTCGGTACCGGGGATGGAACCCGGGAGCATTCTACCTCCGAGCTACACCCCCGCACCTATTTTTCATACTTTATTTTGAAACCGGGTCTCTCGAAGTTGCGGAGGGCCTCACTAAGTAGCTGAGGCTGGCCGCAAACCCGGATCCTCCAGTCTCCGCCTCCCAAGTACTGGGATTACAAGCGTGCGCCACCATGCCTGGCTCTGCTTTTTATTTTTGAAACAGGGTCTAAGTTGCTGAGGTCTCATTAAGTTGTTGAGGCTGGCCACCAACCTGTGACCTTCCTGTCTTAGCCTTCCAGGTACGAGGATTATAGGTGTGTACCATCCTGCCCAGCTTGTCTGTTTTTGATGGATATTTTTCACCTGGTGTATACTTTTACATAGGTTGTTTTTCCCTTCACCATGTAAAGATGTTGTTGCATTGTCTGCTGTTTTATGGCTTCTGATGAGGAGTGTATGATATTCTCATATTTAATTCTCTCTATATGCCCTTTTTTTTACTGGTTTAAGAATTTTGTCATTATCATTGGCTTTGGTTATGTTTATTCCGCTTCACTTTTACTTAGTTTCTTGTTTTAATTACATTTGGACATTTTCGGCCTTTGTTTTGTCTAATTTATTTTTGCCCTCTACCTTCACAACTTTGATTATATGTATATTAGACCACTTATTTGGGGGGAGGTGTACTGAGGATTGAATCTAGGGGAGTTCTACCTCTGGGCTACACTCCCCGCCATTTTTTTGAGGTACTGGGGATTGAACCCAGGGGCATTCTACCTCCGAGCTACACCCTAAGCCCTATTTTTATTCTTTATTTTGAAACAGGGTCTCACTAAGTTGCGGAGGGCCTCACTAAGTAGCTGAGGCTAGCCGTGAACATGGATCCTCTGGTCTCAGCCTCCCAAGTACTGGAATTACAAACGTGCGCCACCACGCCCGGCAAAGGTAGAGGTTTGGTTTTTTTTTTTTTTATGTTGAAACAGAGTCTCACTAAATTGCTGCGGCTGATCTTGAACCTGCAATCCTCCAGTCTTAGCCTTACAAGCGTGCACCACCACACCTGGCTAATGACCACTTCATAATGTCGCTCGGGTCACTGAGGCTCTGTTACTTTCTTTTGCAGTTGTTTCTCTCCATGCTTTGTTCATCCTGGATAGGTTCGTATGGCTACATCTTCAGGTTCACTGACCTTTTTTCCTGAGCTTTCTAATCTGCTGTGAATCCCATCCAGTGAAGTTTTCATTTCAGACATTCTATTCTTTAGCTCTAGAAACACCATTTTGATGTATCTTCCATTTTTATACATATTTATGTTCATATTTTATATTAAATCCTTGGTCACAGTGATAATAGCTGTCTGCTAGTTAGCTCTTACAGTCATTTCTAGTCCTCTTTATATTGACTAATTTTTTCTTCCTGGTTAAAGATCATATTCCCTGCTTCTTGATTCCCTGTCCAGTGACTGGACAGTGGACATTATAAATGTTGCATTGTTAAGTGTCTGGATTTTATTATATTCCTTTAAAAAAGTCCTGGTCTTGTTTGGACGGGCATTTAAGTTACCTGAGAATCAATTTATCCATTCCAGGCTTGTTTTTAAGTTTTCTCAGAGTGGATCTAAACCAAGGTTTCTCAACCTTGACCTTACTGACATTTGGGGGCATGAAATTCTTGGTTGTAGGGGTACTGTTCTGTAGTTGCAAGGTGTTTAGCAGCATTCCTAGCAACTCCCAGTTGTGACAACACAAAATGGCTCCAGAAATTGCCCAATGTCCTCTGAAGTCTCTCCTAGCTCTTTGCCCAGTGTGCAGAAGAGAGTTAACATAGCAGGCCTGCCCCTAATAAAAGTCCTGGCACTGAGTCTCTAATGAGCTTCCCTGGTAGACAACACTGCACACGTGTTGTCACAACTCGTTGCTAGGGAAATTAAGTGTATCCTGTTAACAGGGCTGGGAGGGGACTTTCAGAAACTTGTGCCAGTTTCCTCCTAACTTCACCCCATGTACCTTTTTCCTTTGCTGATTTTCCACTTTGTATTCTTCCACTATAATAAATTTTAGCCTTGAGTATGACTACATGCTGAGTCCCATGAGTCCTAAGAGCAAATCACCAAACTGAGGGTGATCTGGGCCCACCAACACACTGGCCATGTGGAGTTTAACTGTAGGCATGCAGAGCTTAGTGTTTGCCACAGACTCAAGGGACCCCTGTGCAGATGTTTGGAGCTGTTTTTCTGTACAGCTTCCCCCTCCCTGGCACTTGGCCTCCCGAATCCCAATCTTTTCAGCCTCACTGGTCTCCAACTCTCTCTTTCCTCAGCTCAGCTACACTGTGAATGAGCAGCGCCTCCAGGCAGAAACCTGAGCTGATCCCAGGACAGAGCCCCTTCCCTTCCCTCAGAGATCACAATCCACACCGCCTGTCCTCTAGGGTTTGAAATAGTACTTTCATGCACTTTGTCCAGTTTTCTAGTTATTTGGGTAGGACCAGTACCAATTACTCTGTTGTGGTGGAAAAAGATGTTCTCATCACAATATATTTTAATTTGGGTATGAATTGAACTAGTCAGAGGTATAAAGCCACCTTTTGCAAACCAGAAGCATTCCAACTCAAGACACAGAGTGTTCTGCATCAGCAAAGGACCAGCCACCCCCAGTCACAGATTACCCCTGGTGTCACGACTATGATCAAAGCTTTCTCTTACTCATTTAGTCCATCTCTCATTTGTTGTTGTGGTGGTGGTGGTAGTGGTGGTGGTACTGGAGATTGAACCCAGGAGCATCCTACCTCTGAGCTACACTGAAGCCCTATTTTATTTTTTATTTTGAAACGTGGTCTTACTTTGCTAAGGGCCTAAGTTGCTGAGGCTGGCTGCAAACCTGCGATTCTCCTGTCTCAGTCTTCCAAGTTACTGGGATTACAGGCATGCACCATCATGCCTGGCTGATTTGTTTTACTTTTTACCCACATTTCTTTCAATATGACTACTGATAGAACTCTGTCCCACAAGCCTCTTTATTGGGATCTAATTCATTTATTTATTCCAGCAGATCTTTTATTAACCTTTCACTATGAGGTGATCTAGTAGGATGGGTAAGAGGCCTCAGGGGCCTGTAGCCAGGCTGCCTGGGATTGAATTCTGAGTTCTCCTCCCACCTGCTCTGTGGCCTCATCAGCTAGTGGGTAAAACAGTACTTCCCACACAGGGTTGTTGTGAGGGTGGTTGAGGGAGATGTCATTAATAAAGCTAAGTATAGGGTCTGGTGTATAAGAAGATCTGTGTAGTGCTTACTACTGATGCTAATACTAGTGCCAAGCACTATCATACATGCTAGACAAAAATGAGTAAGACATAGCCTCTTCCCTCAAGAGTTTACAACCCAGCAAAGGGCATACAACAAGGAGTTTTTATTTATTTTTATTTATTTATTTTTTTGCGGTACTGGGGATTGAACCCAGGGGTGTTCCACCTCCGCGCTACACCCCCGGCCCTATTTTTTTATACTTTATTCTGAAACTGGGTCTCACGAAGTTGCGGAGGGCCTTACTAGGTAGAGAGAGACAGGGAGAGAGAGAGAGAGAGACAGGGAGAGAGAGAGCTGAGGCTGGCCGCGAACCCGAATCCTCCGGTCTCCGCCTCCCAAAGTACTGGGATTATAAGCGTGCGCCACCACGCCCAGCAACAAGGAGTTTATTTTTTAAATATTCAGGAGTTCAAATAATCATCATAAGACAACAGGTACCGAGTACTAAATACCTTTATCTATCACTTAATCTTTGTAACAACCTCATGAGTCAAAGATTATTACTGCATCCATTACGACTAAGGAAACTGAGTACTTGAAGGATTTTGCAGTTACCCAGAGTCACTCAGCTGGCATACAGCTGGGGTCAGAACCCAGGTAGTCTAACTCCACAGCGGCAGAGACTTACTGGCTCACTAGAGTAGCACAGTAGTCAGAAGCAGAAGCTCCGCAGTTACAAAAGGAAACACCATTAATTCTGCCTAGTGATGCCAAGGAAGAGAGAACATTTGGGTTATGCTTAAAGGATGAATAAAACTCCACCGTGCACAAACAAGGAAAGGCAACCACAAAACGAGCTCATTAAGACTGGGGAATAAGATGGCAAAGTGCTGTTTAAGGCCCTGAGACTTTTTGGATGAGGTTATAACATAAAATGCACTTTGTACGTGGGAGAAGATGAAGCTGGGAGTCAGCTGGGGTCATTTCTGGCACAGCCTTCGTGGGAGTGTATATTTTATCCTGTAGAGCGATACTTTCCAAACTTCTTCACATCATGGTATAAAGGAAAAGACCTTTGCACAGCAGACCATGGTGAGTGGTGAGCCTGCTGGGGAAGAGGGATGCCCTCCCAGGTCCGAGGGGATTGGATATGGAGGGTGAGGGGAGGGTAATGTTCCAAGTTAGATGATTAAACGATGGAGAGAGAGGCAAGACGGGAGATAGATACTTTAGAGGGGAAGCTAGGGGCTGGGGAGTGACAAGTTTCACTCAGGATATGCTGAGTCATGGGCCTGTAAGACATTTAGAAGAGCACTCTGTAATACAATACCATGCTGGAGACCCTGAGGAAGGTCCTACCAGTTATCTGACTATCAACCTAAATCCTTGTTTTCTTACGTTTATTAATTATTACCTTTAGTGTGGATTTCAAGCTGTGAGTCCAATGTCTTTTTGGTGTGTGAAAAGAGACACACTACTGAATATGTTTAAGGAGCCGTGCCTATGAGTTTGCGGAGAAAGTAGAAGGGTTAGAATGAGTTGGAGTGAAAACACATTTTTAGAAAAGATACAAGAAGTGCTTCTGGTCTACCCTTACAAGAGCACAACCTAGAAACAGTTTTTAAAAGTTAAGGAGAATAGGTGGTAGCCAAACAATTGGATTTGCTGGGTACTAGGAAGGTAGAATGCAATTGTGCAATCCTGGAATTTGAACAGGCCACGAGGGTCAAGCAGTTAAATGTAAACAGTGCTTCTGATTACCTGGAATGTAAAAATGTCTGTTTTCCTATGCATTAAAGCAAAATTTCCAATCACACTGACTTCCAGCTTTCTCGTGCCTAAATTCTGATTTTAATCAATGATACTTAAGTAAGTTGTACAAGTGGAGGAGAGAAAAGGTAATAGCATAAAAGGGATATAAGAGAAAAGTTTTTTAATTAATGATTTTGAAATAGCTTAATGTGGGTATTAACAACTATGGTTCTGAAAAAAGTAACCATGTGGACAATATACCAACATTTAGTTTATGTTTTCACAAGTATATGCTGAATGTCTCATAATTAAGTACACAACTCAAAACAGCCAACACTACAGAGAGCCTACACTGACTGTTAAACATTATAGAAGAGGTTGAGAGATATTTGCTAATGACTACCATAAAAGGAATAGATGACTAAGAACGGAGAGGATGTGTGACTAAAAAGTCCCTCCACGGTTCTTTGAAAATTCCCTGAATAACTAGGCATGCCAACAAATGTGGTCTGTCATAAAATTATTCAATGCTAAACTCTGTAGTTAGACAACAAATATATGCTTTGCCCCAAGAATAAAGGCTTTGTATATGTTATTCAATTGCAAAGGGCCTAAGTAACAAGACCATCAGTAAGTGAAAGTGTTAATCAAATTATAGTGCTGCTGGGTTAGAATGGGCAACTCCAGAGGATCCTTTACAGTTCCTGGGGCCTAGATCACTGTACAGTGAGTAAGCAGGCAGTGGGGAATCACTGCTGCTCTGTCCTAGGCCTAAAAATGCACACAAAATCCCACACCTCATAGATCCTTGAACACTGTAGAAAGATCCAAGCTAGCACACCACAGCCTATCTTTGGTAAATAAGCTGTTTCACTCCACAGGCTGACCACAGCTATCCACAAACTCTAGATACCAAAAGAAAATCCCAAGGCTGAGGATGTAGCTCAGTGGCAGAGAGCCTGCCTAGCATGTGAGGCCCTGGGTTCAATTCCCAGCACTGCACAAAATAAATGAATTCCAGTGCATGTTTAAAAATGTGTCTTGTTTCTTTTATACATACAACAGCCTCTGGAAATATGCTAATTGGCACCACTGATTTTCCAAAAGAATGCTACTTTTCCCTAAATAATAATTCCAAATTGTAATAATAATCATAATAGTTACTGTTGTTATGCAAACAGCACCATTTAATCCTTAAATTTGTGTAATGGTTATCACACCACTTTTCACATCAGGAGACACACTCAAGGTCACATTTGAAAAGATCAGATTGAAACCCAGGTTTGTTAACTTTAAAATCCATGTTTGTTTCATATACTACATTGTTTTCTTGATATTCTTCTGTTTGCTAAAGGACATTACTAACATATGTGGGAGAAAATACATTGAGCAAGTGGTGACTCAAATAGGGAAACAGCTTTGAATGACTGCAGGACTATTTTGTAACACACATAGCACTGACTTTTTATGGCATGTGATTGAGGGTGGGTTTTTTTTTTTGTTGTTTTATATTTTTGGCTTTCCTAGTATATGCTACTACCTAAATCTCTAACACTATATCAGATTTCACAACTATATGGCCTTTTAGTAAAATGTACATCTTCACCATGTATGAATCTTACATATTTAAGAATCCATGTTCCCTGTATACAAGGAAAAAGAAATAGCTCTACCAAACAGCCTCTTTTATTCTATATAACTGATTCAAAAATGAAAGGTGAGACTTACTTTCCATATTGGGATTTAATATTTCTTCTACCTAGTGACTGAGGTATAGTGAAAAAGAATGGATTTAATAAAATATGTTTTGCCGGGCGTGGTGGCGCACACTTGTAATCCCAGTACATGGGAGGTTGAGACCAGAGGATTCAGGTTCGCGGCCAGCCTCAGCTACTTAGTGAGGCCCTCTGCAACTTCGTGAGACCTGGTTTCAAAATAAAGTATAAAAAATAGGGCCGGGGGTGTAGCTCAGAGGTAGAACGCCCCTGGGTCCAATCCCCGGTACCCCCAAAAAATAAAAATATAAAATAAAATATGTTTTAATTTTCTGCAACAATAAATTACAAAGTGGCATTTTGTACTACTGAATGTAGAATCCAGTCAAATACTATGATCACGGGTGACGTCTATTGCTTTTGTTGCATATATTCCCCTTCTCCCACAACTGTACCCCATTTTTTCTTTGAGAAGCACCCCTCCCTTTTGTTCTCAGTGTAGCTGATCATACTCTCAGCACCAGGAAAGAGCATGTGACCTCAGTCTGGCCAATCAAAGCATCGCATCCCTCTTGCCACAGTGATTGGTTCACAGATTCACAAAAGTCCCAAAACAGGCCAATGAGACAACAACAAGACTTTTGCACAACCACTGGCTAGGATGTGTCCTCTTTTCTGCCTGGAATGCTAAACGAGTAAGACTATTGATTCTGGCTGTCTATACTGCCACATGGGGCCAATGCACCTAAAAATGAAGACACTATGAACACAATTAAGATGAGCAGGAAAACTACGACTTTCAGATACTGTCACTTGAGCTGAAGCAGGTTCAGGGCTGCCATGTGGTCTTCCTCTGGTGCAGGCCCCAGCTCTTTGACTCCTTGTTTCCAGCCTTCCTGGCAATGCTGGGAGAATATGCTCCCATTTTTGGCTTAAGTAGACCACAGTCTGTTTCTGTTTTTGCAACCAAGAACCCTGGCTAGTCCAATGGACAAACAAATTTTATGTTAGGGTGGAGAAGGCTTGCCTAGAAAGATAGATCCGACTACATAACAATCTAAAAATAGTAATACAATCAGAAAAAAAATTACAGAAAACAAGTATGTGAATATGCAATTCATAAAAGACAACTGAGTTAATATATACATAAACAGGTACTGAAGTGAATGAGAAGAAAATAAATGAAGGTTAAAAAACAAACAAACCCAGAAACATCTAGCTTTTAAAAACATTAAATCTTGAGAAGGCAAAACAAACAAACCACATTTCTGAATCATTTATCATTGAAACCCTCACACCTGGCACATAGTAGGCACTCAGTTACTAAAATAATACATAAATCAGATTAGGAGAGAAGAAATTGAGTATAATGAAAAAGATGACCTTCTAATGCAGTATTAATAGGAACACACACCCATACAGTTACTGGAGCAAACTGGCAACATTAAAAATATTTTATTGTACATTTTGCTAGAATCAGCAGGTCCATACCTAACAAAGTTATCCTATGGAGAAAAATGGAAAAGTGTGCAAAGATGCAATTATATGTGACCTTCTCAGCAGCACACTGCTTACAAGAAGATAAATGAAAAGGAACACAAATGCCTGGTAATATGGTTTGTTGAATAAATTATTATAAATCCATTCATACTGGAATACTATATTGCCATTTAAAAAGATAGTCTATATGGACATGGAGAGATCTTCATGACAGAAAATAACAGAAAGCAAACAGCATCTTTATGATTTTGTTCATATCAAGTTATTTATTTCTATATATCTCTTGGGGCAGGGTGAGGATTAGAAGCTTTTTTATTAAAAGGATGCCAGTAGATTCTGAGTGGAGGGCTTGGCAGGAGGGTTATACTTTTATAGTCTGGATTTCTTGCACAAACATATATTATAATCAAACAAACATGTATTATAATCAGAAAAATAAGAACCACACACACAAGCACATACACACAATTGGTGCAATTTCCAAAGGCGTGAAATTAAACATAGAGTCAGTTAAGAGATAAGATAATTTTTATCTTTCTTATAGCAGTGTAAGTCTAAAAATTTACCAGATTTACCTAACAAGGAATAAAATTTCCTCTTTTCATTCTAGAGGTGTAAAACCCAAGGAAACAGCCTAGACTAGATCAGCTACCAAGGTGAAGCCTCCTAAGACAATACTTGTTTTCTCTAGTAAATGCTGCTCTTCTGAATTTAACACAAAAACAAAGGCAACTGAGGAGCTACAGAGGAACTAACCAAGACCACCAGGAGATGTTCAAATGGCCGTGGCATCAATTCTGCCCAGTCCAAAAAACTATTCTTGAAAACACATCCAAAATGCAAGGGAATTCTTTTGTCCACAGCCACCAAAGATCTTTTATTTTGCTGCAAACTCAAACTACTCACCCACTACCTATCCCCAAATCCTTGCACTTATAATCAATTTGAAAAGTGGTAAGTAGCCAGGTGTGGTGGCACACACTTGTAATCCCAGTTCTTGGGAGGCTGAGACAGGAGGATCACAGGCTCGCAACCAGCCTCAGCAACATAGTGAGACCCTCTGCAACTTAGTGAGACCCTGTTTCAAAATAAAAAATAAAATAGAGCTGGGGGTGTACTACATTCAGAGGTAGAATGCCCCTGGGTTCAATCCCCAGTAATACACACACGCGTGCGCGCGCACGCGCGCGCACACACACACACACACACACACACACACGCACATAGTAAGTAAAATGCTTGGCATGTAATATGGAAGTCAGGATCCACACCAGGAAGAGGTAATACAATACAGGCTATCAGCCTGGTACAGTAAACAGTACAAGCAGAGCAGCTGTAAGTTTTGTTCCAATGGCCCATAATATTCTGCAGAACTTAAGTTCTCAGAATTTTACCTTTGATGCTCTCTGCAAGGGCATCATAACTGGTACAATAAATCCAAATTAATTAACTCTCCCCACGTCTTCAAAAATTAAGAAATATGGGAATCTAAGCATGTTAAACTCCATCTGGGAATTTCTGTATTCGAGCATAGGCAGTCTAGCCCAGCAGGGTGAAGGCCCCGGGGCAGATGGTATGGGTACAAACCTTGGCTCTGTGGCATACTAGTAATGAAGCCTTAGGAAAGCAACTTAACAACTCGATGCCTCAGTTTCTTCATCTATAAAGCAGGGGTAACGAGCTCTACTTCATAGAGCTATAATGATTAAATAAGTTAATATAGGTAAAGCACTTAGAACAGTTTCTGGCACAAAGAATGCTCTATAAGTATTAGTTATTATCTGATTATGGGGTATAAATTATTCCAGTACTGTAAATACTATGGGATAGCCATGGAACTAACCAAGCCAAATTTACATTTTATGACTTTTATCATTTAACTAACTATGGTTCTGACTTTTAAAAAAAGTGATGAATAATAAATTCTAATCTTTAGGGTGCTATTAAACAGGATATATAGTACAATTATTTCAAAGAGCTCAGAGGCTTAATATAATTATTTATTTTCTGAACCAAAGTGTGCTAATTTTTTTTCCCAAATAGACAATTTCTAAGTGTAGACGTGTTTATCAGCTACAGGTCTTATTCTGGAAAAAAAACTTTGCAAACATGGCAGATATACTTCAAAGAAGTGGTAATGAAAAGTTTATGCCAGTAATTACTGCATATTTGAAAGGGGCCATTGCAAAAACCAGATATGAAAAATGCTCTAATCTTAGATCTACTGGGTTTTTTCCCTACTCTATCAAATGAAGCTGCTTTCTTATTACCACTTTATCACTTCATCTTTAGCTGTCCTTTAATTTCATCAACACATGATTATATCTCATTTTATTGCCCTTTTCAATAGAGATGCTCTTTTAAAATAAATGCCTCTGTCCCTCCCCCCCCCCAAAAAAAACTCATGAGGCCTAAATGTGGCAGAGTCATCATATCACTTCTCTTAAGAGTCTGCCTTTAACACATAGGACACCACTGGGTTTTGGTAGAAACAATCTATCAAACTTACATTTATTAGGAATCTACTATATCCCAATGTATTTACCATTTATCTTAGTCCAAAGACCATGATTTTTGTGTCTTGTTGGGTGAACTTGTTTTGTTCTGAGTTTTTTGTTTTATTTTGCTTTTGCTTTTAGTGGCACTAGGGATTAAACCCAGAGGCATTCTACCTCCAAGCTATTTTATTTTTATTTTGAAACAGGGTGTCGTTAGGTTGATGAGAGTCTCACTTCTTGCTGAGGCTGTCCTCAAACCTGTGATTCTCCTGTCTCAGCCTCCCAAGTACTGGGATTACAAACGTGCACTGCCACGCCCGGCTTGTTCTGAGTTTTGAGAGAGATGTCTTTTGGGTAGGTTCAATTTTTTTGAAGTCATAAATAAACATCACCCTTCTTTTGTAGTAAATATCTAAACTTTGCCAGCAGCTTTTTCATCTAGTGCTTCATCTGAAAGGCAAGATTATCTATTGGGCCACAGCCCAAGCTCTAGTAAAAGTCTGACCTTTGATAGGAGTAGTCTAACATCAAATCACACTTAGAAATCAGTAGATGCCATTATTCTAACAATCACTTCTGACAATATCAAGTGCTTTACACTTACTTAGTCTTCACAACAAAGCGATGAGATAGATACTATTTTCATGATGACTTTATAGATGGGAAATCAGAGGAAAAGAAAGATTAAGCAAAGTGAACATAGTCACACATATTATAAGGTAATGTGAACATAACTTAACCCATGTGGTCTAAGCCAAGGCCTATGCTCTTAAGAACTGAATTACAGTTTCTCAAAGAGAATTTTGGGCAAGCAAGAAATAAAAATACAGTGGTATGAGTTTTATCAGCATGCATCTAATTTAATCAAGCTCAATTATATGTGTTTGATTTAAAAAAGAAAACTGGAAAATAACAATTTAGGTAGTATAGGCAATTTCCTGTTTTACTCATTGTATGCCTAGAAGGACAGAGACAAGAAACTAATTCTCTTGTACCCTCAGTTGATTTCAGTACTTAAGTGCCCCTCCTTAATGACCTGAGTTTTTCTCTTTAATGAGAGTATTTAATTAAGCAGAGTGTGATTTTAGTGCAGGGAGCCACATTTTTCATATAACATTAGTTATATGCAAGTCAACTATTTCATCTGATGCTCTATTGAAGGAGATGATTCCATTGCTGCTGGGGAAAACCAGCTCTCTGTGGAGATGGAATGCCAGTCCCCACTGTGCACCTTCCCAAGAGATTTATAAGAACAATTTTGGCCAAATGCAATTTTGGTCTTACATGCTAGCTTCAAAACCTATCTCCTGCCTTGGCTATAACTCTACTATGCACATCAGCGCTATGAGTTGTCATTTCAGTAACAGAGGCCAGATAATTACAGAATGCAATTCCTGCTCATCAAGGCCTTCGCTGTGGCTTTGCAGTCTTTTGTATTCCTCATAGCATCTGTTCCCACTCTCTACAAAGTCTCAATAGATCCACTCCCAACTCATAGTCCCTAGTGGACAATAACACTTTATAAGAAAGCA
>PVJS01019474.1:0-33678 GCA_004027185.1 Glis glis | reverse complement strand
TATGTGTGTATGTATAAAAGAGAGACTGTGCGTGTGTGTGTGTGTAAGAGAGAATCTTTGTGTGTGCATGTGTGCATGTGGTGTGTGTGTGTGTGTGTGTGTGTGTGTGTGTGCATGTGTGTGAAGAGACTTCCCGTCAGGCACTTGCTCACATGACTGCAGAGTCTGACACGTGCATGGTCTGCAGGCGGCAGCTGGAGGCCCGGGGGCCACCACTGTGGGTTCTGGTCCCGCAGTGGAGCTGCTGAAGACCCAAGAGGAGCCAGCGTTCTGGTTTGAATCCAAAGTCAGAACAAGCCCGATGTCCCAGCTCGGGGCAGGCAGCAGAGGGGCCTCCCCTGTCCTCAAGGGGAGGTGAGACTCTTGCTCTGGTTAGGCCTTCACTGATTAGAAAAGGCCCACCCACCGCTAGTCCCCAGACTAGAGGACACGGCAGAGAGAACCGGCCAGAGACTGAGCAAGTGGGGAAAGGTGCCGTGTTCGCGGAGGCACGGGCATTCTTATGGTGCCAGTTCTCATCTAAATTCACTTATGCAGCCTGTGCAATCCCTGTACAAACCCCAGCATGCACTTTTACAATTTAATAGCAATGAACTTGGGGTCATTCGATTGCAGTGACCTGCGCTTTAGCCTCAATTATGCTGGCAGCCAATTGGTGGGGCTGGGAACGCTATGCCTGGGACTCCTCTTCCCTATCAAATAAGGCTAGACCAGACCAACACTCCATGGAACACCTTCTCCACTGTCGCCTCGTCCATCTGGTACATCTTTTATTATTTGCATCTTATTTCCTTCACCTGCTTTTTTTTGTTTTTGTTGTTGTTGTTGTTGTTGTTGTTGTTGTTTTGCGGTACTGGGGATTGAACCCCGGGGCATTCTACCTCCGAGCTACACCCCACAGCCCTATTTTTTATTCTTTATTTTGAAACAGGGTCTCACTAAGTTGTGGAGGGCCTCACTAAGTAGCTGAGGCTGGCCCTGAACCTGGATCCTCAGGTCTCAGCCTCCCAAGTGCTGGGATTACAAGCGTGCACCACCACGCCCAGCTTCACTTACGGTTTAAAACCTTGATGGGGTCTAGCCTCATCCTAAGCTATAATATCAACACAATTAAGAGCTTGCCTTGGTAGTTAATATTTTTTAATATACACTGAAAGAGTTTTATGATTATTAGGAAAAAATGTTGACTATCTCTTCATGGCTCTCAGGCCATGTCATGAACCCCAGTTATATGCCCTTCGGGAGAGAGGGCTGAGCGGTGCCTGAACTCTCTCCCAGCCTGCAGCTCGCAGAGCCTGTGATGTGCTGCTGAGACACCCAGGAGCTCGGGCCACACTGGGAGGAACCTACCCCAGGCACAACACAGGACGGCCCGAGCTGGCAGTGCACAGCATGCCCGGGTCTGGGTAGAGGTGAGGACGGAGTTTACACCGGAGATGGCTAAAACACAGAGAGAGGAAGAAAGCCATTGGCATGAGCTTCCTCCTGGGGGCGGTGTCTTCTCCACTGATGTGGTCTAGTGTGGCCATCTTTCAACTGGGAAAACAGCTATTGGAATCTCACCATGGGGCTTGGCTTTATATGTTGACCGTAATCACAACCTGGACCTATTTTTTATACTTTTATTCGTGCATTATAGTCTTATAGTCTCACATCATATTGTAGTAAATAGTGAGGGGACAGACATGCACACGGCGCTTGGTGAGCATCCCCCAGCTCCCTCCCTTTCCCCACACATGATATTGAGATTGGCATTGGCATCCTCGCATAGATACATAATGCCAATGGGAGTGTTTCCTTCATTAATTCTCCCTCTCCCCCACCCTCCCCTACACCACCTCCCTCACTCCACTGGGGTTTCTCCTCCATTATCTAAAGTCCCTCTTGAGCTGGACTTGGTGGTGCACGCTTGTAATCCCGGTACTTGGGAGGCTGAGACAGGAGTATCGCAGGTTCGAAGACAGCCTCGGCAAGTAGTGAGACTCTCATTAACCTAGTGAGATCCTGTTTCAGAAAAAGAATAAAATAGGGCTGGGGGTGTAGGTCGGAGGTAGAATGCCTTTGAGTTCATCCCCCAGTACCACAATAAATAAATAAATAAATAAATAAAGTCCCTCTTGAACCTATACCTATTTTTAATATGCGTTGAGCGGTGCCTTGTAATTGCACTACATCGTGAGGTTCAGTGATAGAAACATATACATGCCCACAGCACTTGCTGTTTCCCTCCGTACCCCTACCCCTGTTAAGTAGGCTAAAGCCATCTTTACTTACGGAGCTTCAAGTGGGAGCATCCTCACGGTGCACAGGGCTTAGCGACTCCCTCGTCTTTGTTTAACAACCAGGCTGCAGTCCCTCCTAAGCCAAAGCCACGGTGCCATCCCATGGACCGGGACAGGTGAGCACTCCTCCCAGATCCCGCATCCCAACCTGTGCCACCCTCAGAGTCTCTCTAAGCAGGTTACCAACTCAGACATGCTGAGAGGAAGAAGAGCAGTGGGGTATGAGGTCGGAGGAGTGTTTAGAGAGAGGAGTGGCAAACTTTTATTCTGTAAAGAGCCAGAATATAAATATTTTAGGCTTTGTGGGCTATACGATCTCTATCACAACCATCACCCCTGCCCTGGTACACAAGAAAGCAGCCTGGCTATGTGAATGATGGGCGTGGCTGTGAGCCACCTGAACCTATCTACAAAGCAACCTCCTCCTAACAGAGCCTTGCAGCTGTCCACTATGGACTGGGGGCATGGCGAGGATGGTGCCTCCTGCAGATTAACCACTCTTACTGGTCAAGGGGCCTCTCTCTGCTGAGTTGATAGGCCTGGACCCGGAGCTAAAAGAAAGTAAGCCTGTCTGTGTAAGATATTTAACCCCTAACCTTGGCCTCTGGCCAGTGCGCCCCAATCTCCACCCAGTGGCCTGAGTTCCTGCAATCCCTGGCTGTGTCCCCTCTCTCACTGTGTCTCTGTGGCCTCTGTCCCCCAGTGGGCAAGAGATTTTGTTAGCTCCTCTCTATGGGCTATGACATTCTATTCAACCCTGCAGGCAAGAAGTCAAGCCAATTTCTTTCTCTCTCTCTCTCTCTCTCTCTCTCTCTCTCTCTCTCTCTGTTTTTTTTAAATAACAGCTTTATTGGGATATAATTCACACATTCACATACCATAAAGCTCATTTTGGGGGTGTACAGTCGAGTGGTTTTTAGTACAGCTGAGCCTCATTATTCATGGATTCCATATTTGCGAATTTGCCTGCTTGCTAAAATTTAAGCCCATTTTTTTCTACCCCACTTCACCCACAAACATAAAACGGGTCACAGCTCTGTGAGCACTGTGGGGTGCCTGGGTGGTGTTCAGAGCAGGGCTGTGGGGGTGAGGATTGCGCTAGACACCATCAGTGTGAATCTGATTCCTAGGCCAACGAGTAGGGGCGTGTGAGGTGACTTTATTTTATTTATTGGTGCATTGTAATCATACATCTTGGTGGAGTTCAGGGTGGTAGAGGCATGCATGCACACAGCACTCATTGAGCCCTCCCCCAGTTCCCGCCCTATTCCCTCCCCCTCCCTCCTTCCCGTGCTCAGCACAGTGATTGGCTTTGATAAGTTTGTGCATGTCCATCATGTCCATTGAGGTGGTTCCCTCTTCCCCCTCCCATCTCCTCAGTTTGGTCACCTTCTTCACTCATCTAAGGTCTCTCCTTCTTTGTCTGGAGTCCCTCCTCTGTCCCGTTTTCTCCCTAGCTTCTGCGGGTTAGGGAGAACATCGAACTTTCCACTTTTTGTGACTGACTAATCTCACTTAACATAATGTTCTCCAGTTCCATCCATTTCCCTGAAAATGACGCAATTTTGTTCATCTTCATGGCTGAGTAAAATTCCACTGTGTACATATCCCATAGTTTTGTAATCCATTCATCTCTTGATGGACATCTCAGCTGGTTCCACAGTTTGGCAATTGTGGATTGTGCAGCTATAACATAGATATGCATGCATTACGTGACCTTGCAGCCAGTTTGCTTGCTTGCCTAAGCCGTGAAGGGGACAGGTAGCCAGGGCGGGGACGCAGACAGGTGTGTCCCGAGGCCTGGGCGGCTTGTCTGAGCAAGCCACTCAGCCCATCCTCCTTTGAGTCCTTGACTCACAGCTTTCCCAGAGGTGACTGAAGTGTCTAACCGCTGCTTCTATCAAAGCGCAGGCAAAACAGAAAGATGCCTTTCACAGTGTCTGCTGCCTGCTCACAAACAACCCTTGTCAAACTGTGGCCCTACCCGAGCTTCTACAATAAGAAACCATAAGGAGATGGCCGCCCAAAGACCCTCCTCTATACCATTGGTCCCTTGTGAAAACAAGGGTCCTGAAAAGCCCTTTCCAGCCCTGCGCGGTGGCTCACACCTGTAATACCAGTACTTGGGAGCCTGAGACAGGAGGATCGCAGGTTCGAGGACAGCCTTAGCAACTTCATGAGACTCTCGGCAACCTAGCGAGACCCTGTTTCATAAAACAATAAAAGGAGCTGGGGTGTAGCACAGAAGTAGAATACTTCTAGGTTCAACCTCCAGTACCAAAAAAGTAAAATAAAATAAAATAAAAAGCACCTCCCCACTTTTGAGGTCGGAAACAGAGCTGGGTTGACACAGGGCTCGGGGACTCTTGTCCTGCATCTGCCATTTCTTCCTCTGGGCTCTGATCTACCTTCTGCCTCCTGACAGAAGCCCCTTCTCAGGGCCTGCCCTGTCTGGGGAGAGCTTCTCTTCCCTAGAACAAGTGTCAGTGGGTGCCGGCCCACGTGCCCGTGCTACGCCCCCATTTAAGGGGAAGGAGGCCAGTCTGCTGCTCACTCCCAAGACATGGAGAGGACCCAGGAAGCAGCCAGCAGGGGACCACCGTCAGGACTCCTGTGGGATCCTGGGCCCCCCAAAACTCTGCAGTGTTTACCGTGGATTCCAGGGAGCCCATGGTGTGCCAGGAGTGGAGGGTGTGAAGGCTCCAAGCAGAGCCACTTCCCAGCCAGTGTGAAGCTATTTAGTCCCTAAAATTGACCAAGAAGTGGTGGGAGGGGTGTGGGTGGTGACAGAGATGGCCTGAGCATCTGCTTTGTCCCAGTCGGCTGCCACATCCAGAGAGCAGACTGTGGGCTTCATTTTGGTGATATAGAGTCAAATGTATCTTGAGTTATATTTCTAGAAGTGCCTAAGCCACCCCCAGATATTACAAACTGAGGCCTCATCTCCAGGCCACAGTGAATGGGCAGCCATTGATGCCTGCACAGAGGCCTGCCCTGATGCTACACGTGGGTGTGTTAGAAGAGGAGCAGAGGCCTCCTTCCGAGGTCCTGAGCAGAGACAGCAGCAGCCAGGCGCTCCATGCACCCGCCCCAGGTGCATCCCCGTGCCCAATCCCGCAGGGCCGGGCATGGGCTGGTGCGTGTGACCACTCCAGTTCCTCCCACTGCCTCTCAGCGAGGCTCCGGCAGGAGCTGCCCTTCTGCAGGCAGGTCTCTGTCACTCTGGTGGCTGAACACATCCTATATCCTTGTTCAGCCACTCCGGGGCCGACCCCTCAGCCCAGGCTGGGCAGCTGGAGCACTATGGCCCCTGGATCCAAAAGGGGGCCTCCTAAGACTGTTCTTGGATACCACCCCCAGAATGAAGATTAGCCATCCTTCCCCACAGTCGGACATCCTGCATTAGGTCAGCCTGTTGTCCCAGCAGGACACTGGCCGGCCTGTGGATAGAGATAATTGACGGGAAACAGAGCTGAGTGACAGGGGACAGCCCTGAGCCCTTGAGCACAGCCACGGTGGAAGTGCTTCAGCTTGGACCTTTCAGTGGTGCGAGCCTACAGATTCCTGTCACTCTCCTCTGGTCACCACTGTCACTTGCAACTGAAAGAGGCCTGTCTGGTTCAATCACAGAGAACAGGGCTTCCACGGGCCCGGCCGTCCCCAGGTTTGTGTTAAATGATGTCAACATGCCAAGCTGCCAGCTCTCTGTCTAGGAGAGGAGTGGACATGAGCCCAGAGGTCTGGGCACTTGCTAATGGGGGACAGAGTCAGGTCGACGATGCCTGAGACCCGGAGGGCCTGATGGCTCTCTGCCACCATTCCTAGCTCAGGGGAACATGGTCTGCTCCATGCCCCAGGGGGCGTGGGGACCGCAGAGAGCTGGGCCTGGACATGAAGGAGGAAGGGACAGCCGCTCAGCTGACTCCCGTCAGATGAGATTTGATTGCTCACTTCTATGTCCTCCTCCAGCTATTTCGGCTGACCATCTGGGAGCCAGCCACAGAGAGAGGCAGTTCGGCGACGTCCTGTCAGAAATCAAGCACCTCCGTCACCGTATAAGTGGCGGCACAAGGCTCGGCCCAGAAGGCTCGCTCAGACAGTGCTCAGCTCCGCCTGGGGCTTCAGGCCGTGGGCTGGCACTTTGGAGCTGCAGACGGATCTTGACAGGAGCAAGCATGGAAACGTGGAACACACAAGAAGCCAGCAGCCTGGCCCGTCCCGTCTGCGCCCACCTCACCCTCCTTCTGCTGGCTGTCTTGTCGCTGGGTCCTTCTAACACTCTGCTTCCCAGGAAATGTCACACAAGATGCCATCCGAAAGGAACACTACGTTTTATTCATTTTCTGCGAACATTCTGCGAATTGTTGGTGAACTGCCAATAGCCACCAGGCCTCGTTTTTGAATAAGAGAGACTCTCCCAGCAGAACAAAAGAGGGTCATTGAGTTTTTTTTTTTCCTGAAATGACTGCATTGGAGTATATCATGCATCTCAGAACAGCCACGCATTTCAAGCGTGCGATTCGATGATGTTTCCGGAACTTTCCTGAGTGGCGCAACCATCACCCTCAATTGGTTCCAGACATATTCCTCCCCCAGCAAGACCTCTATGCCTATTTGCAGCCAGTCCCTCGCCACTCCCAATCCTGACCTGATTGACCGCTGATCTGCTCTCTGCCCCTATAAAGTTGCCTTTTCTGAAAATGTCCTATAAATGGCATCATCCAGAGACAGGCTTTTGTGCCTGGCTCCTTGCCCTGGACAAAGTGTTTTCTGGGCTGGTCCAGGTGGTGGCGCTAGTGAGCACTTTGCTTCTCTGTGTGGCAGGTGATACCCCACAGTGTGGATAGTTCAGTCTACCCATTTGCCAGGGGATGGACATTTGTGTTGTTTCTAGTTTGGGCCTATTGTAGATTTGTGAGCATGACTTAGTGTAGATATATAATTTCACTCCCTTTGTGTGGATATCAAGGAATGGGACTGCTGGGTCATAAAACACAGGGTTAGCTGAGCATGGTGGCCCATGCCTGCAATCCCAGTGCTTGGGAGGCTGAGACAGGAGTGTCACCAGTTGGAGGACAGCCTCAGCAACGTAGCAAGACTCTCAGCAACCTAGTGAAACCCTGTTTCAGAAACAAAATATAAAAAGAGCTGGGGGTGTAGCTTGCAGGTCGAATGACCCTGAGGTCAATCCCCAGTACCACACACACAAAAAAAATGGTTGCTTTGCAAACAGCAAAATACATGAATATGGTCTTCAGGTTCATCTAAGGAGGCAGCTCTGAGCACAGGCTCTGGGGCTGAGGCCTGGCTTGACCATGGAGCCAGTGTCAGCTCCAGCAAGTCACTTAAACCTTCAGAACCTGTGTCCCTCTGCATGTGGGCTGAGGACAGACCCCAGTGGTCACCGGAGTTTACTCCTCCGAGTGAGAATTTGGGGAAGACAGTTGGCCTCCCTTGGGGGTTTCGCTGTCTCCGGCCTCTGCTTTGCTGGTTGCTGATGTGGAGGTGCTAGGTGGCAGGGAACTCCCCCCACCTGCCAGATGGGTGCTCATCACCTGTGGTCACCTGCGGCCCTGCACCTCCATGGCCAGCCTCCACACTGATCCCCACTCTGCGTGTGTTTGCTGTGGCTCCGGTCTTTCCTTAGATTCTCCCCAGGAGCTGTTTCGCCAGTGGTCACATTGGTGTCATTTTTCATCATTCCTTTCTTTTGCTAATATCCATCTTGTGTTCTGCGGGAGACATTAACAAGAACCCCTGGTCCTCCCAGCTGTTCCTCCTGCTGCCCATCTGCCTTTGGCTAGAGAATGCCGGCTTTCTGGTTTTCAGAAATATAACGCAGACTTTCTGATTTCTTATTTTCTGAGTGAATACGCATGTATCAGTGGTGATGTTCAGTCTCTCCAACGCAGTTTATTTATAGGTGTGCTTTTAATCAAGATTAGAAATGAATGTAAGTGTTTTATTTGGCAGGGAGAGGGATCAGACTCTGGGTTTGGGAGTGTTGACAGTGCTCTAATTGGCAAAAGGATCGGTAGGCCTCCGTGTGTGGACTGGACTTTCAAAAAAGCAACTGAATCTCAACCTCCATCTACTGTCATAAACAGTACTTCCCCAAAAAAGATAAATATGCTTAGATCTTAAAATATAATTTTCCAAGTACACTTGGATAGAACGAGGCTTTTGGCAGTGAGAGCAAAGGGCTGGTAAATGGGGATCCTGGACTGAGAAACTGTCTTTGACCTAGAACCCTGAGGTTTTAGACGCACACACATAAAGTGGTTCCTACTTCAAAGAAATCCAAAGCCGTTCCGAGGGCACACAGCAATGGCAACAGTAAGGACTGCTCCTGAGCTTGCACTGCGGGCCACGGGCTCTCTAAACACTGACATGCTTTTCATATTTCATCCTACAATGACCCATTGTACAGACATTGTGTCCACTTTGCAGGTAAAGAAAACTGAGTCCCAGAGAGATTGAGTTTTCCCAAAGCTATTCAGCTTTCCAGTGGTGAACCCCAGGAGCCTTGCACCACCCCTGACCCCCATCCAGGGCGCCCAGTCCACACACAGAGGCCTACGGATCCTTTTACCAACCAGAGCCCTATCAACACCCCGAAGTCAGGAGTCTGCTCTCACTCCCTGCCAAATGAATCACTTAGACTTGTTTCTAATCTTGATTAAAAGCACACATCTATAATAAACAGCACGTTGGATAGACAACACATCACCACCGATACATGCGTATTCACTCAGAAAAGAAAATTTCACACATACACTGGTGTGGAAAACTCACAGCATGGCCGGGGACTCCAACTGGTCTGCTATCGTGGATGCCAAACTGGTCCCCCAAAGCCAACCTAGATCATAGCCCAGTCCAAAATCCCAGACACTCCCAAGCCCATCCATTCATCCATCATCTGCTCCTCCCTCCATCCCTCATGTCACCAATCTGCTGAGTGCTAGGGACCACGGCTGGTATCAACAGATCCATCACGCAGACCAGCGTACATTCTCAGCAGCAGGAGCTGAGCATGAAGGTCCATGGGCCATGGCAGGGGGTGTGGGCGGGGCAGGTCCTACCTGGTCAGAGAGAACTTACCCTTGGCTCCCTCCTCATAGCCTGGCCCCAGAGAAAGTGGCCTGGCCTCTACAGCTGTGAGCTCCAGTGTCATCGTGTTTTGCCTGGTCACAGGCCTTCCTGTGGCCACCTACCGCTCTTTATACTTGGCCTGAAAACCCATTAGGACTTTGATGTTATCTGTCATCCCTATTGCCCTAGGAATGCGGCATCCAACATCCAAGAGGGGTGTCATTGGGCAAGGAGCAACATCCCCCTAAAACGTGGTTGCCTTACCTACAAAAGGGGGGAAATAATAGAAACTACCTCTCTGAGTGGCTGTGATAACAGTTCCATGGGATAATAAATACCAACCACTTGGCTTGGAGTAAGTGCTCAAAAGATGTCAGTTCTTACTGTTTATTACTAATTTGGCCTTCTGCCCAAATCTTTAGGGCCGACTCCTTCGAAGGCTCCCCCCCTTTAAGGATGTGAGCTCCCAGTGCAGGTGTGGCCCAGGGACCTGATCGGTGACAGAAGCCCCATAGAACAAGACAGACTCCCAGGCCCTGAGGCAGCGACCAGGCAACGTTTCTGTCTGGAGGTGAGTGGTCACGAGGATTGCGGGTGCTGATTGCCATGCACCCTGGCTTCATCACGGTCTTCTCCTAACACCGGATCTCATTTCCAAAGGAAAATTAAACACTTGGAATCTACGGAGGGAGAGGGACTCGGTTTTAATTATGTTTTCTTGTTGTCAGCTGGGGTCGCGACGCTTCCCGCGGTGGCAGCTGGAGAATGTGTGTGGCAGTTCTTCCTTCTGAATTCTGTCCAGCATGTCAGCATGGTTGATCGCCCACCTGCCCAGAGCCGGGGAGGAGCTGGCATGCCCGTGGCTTCAGCACTGGGCAAGGAAGGGCCTCCCATCCCGGTATGCAAAGAAGCTCGCCCTTCCCCGGTGGCCATCAGCCCGGCCCTGCATGGGGAGCTTGTGGTCAGAGAGCCCTTTAGCCTGATTATTGGACAGAGCCCATGGAAAAGGGAGAAGGGATAGAAACTGTGCAGAAGGGAGAAAGGTCACCCCTCTGGCCTGCAGGCAATGCACACGGGGGACTCCCCAGGCCCCCACCCTGCCCAGGAGGCGTCCACCTGCAGTCAACTCACTCTTTCCTGATTTGTCAACAGTCCAATGGGTAGTAGGAAATTCAATATCGCCACATCTATGAAGTGCACAGGCTAATAGTGCAGTTTTCTTGGGGGGGTTGTTTTGTTGTGTGGGGTGTACTGGGGATTGAAGCCAGGGGCATTCTACCTCCTAGCTACACCCCCAGCCCTATCTTATTTTTTAATTTGAAACAGGGTCTCGCGAAGTTGTTGAAGGTCTCACTAAGAGGTTGAGGCTGGGTTTGAACCTGCAATCCTCTTGTCTCAGCCTCCCAATACTCAGATTACAGGTGTGCACCACCGTGCCTGGCTGCAAATCACCTTAAAAGCATGCCACTTCTTGATCTGTTTTATAGAGGAGCAACCTGACACTTAGGCTAAGAAAACCATGCAGCATTTCACAGGACGGAGCCACAGAAATGAAGATCCCCAGTCAGTCAGTGGGTGCCTGAGCCCTGGGCCTCCACGAGATGGCAAGGGACAGAGAGCTGAAGGTCCTTCCTGAGGAATCCAGAAGCAGCTGGGTGCACAGGGGTGTCAGAGGGTTGGTCAAACCTCCCACTGCCAGGTAGCTGGGCAGAGGCCAGTCCAAGGGCACAGTGCAGACCGACAGGTGAGGTTCTACTTCTCTTCCCTCCCCATGGGGAGGCAGCCCCAACCCCAGAAAGCAGCCCCAACCCCGGGAAGGCGCCCCGTGGACACCGACCCTCCCTTGGCAGGAGGTGGGAAGAGGTGGCCGTGGGGACGAGGCCTCTGAGGAGGCTCCTGCCTGTTAGCCCCCGGCTGCTGCAGGGTTTTTATCTTGAAAATACAGTGTTCCTGGGAGAAGGTACACATTTTCCCATCTATTAAATTGCTTTGCATGAAAGTGTACTTTCCCGCAACCATGGCAACCATGCTTCCTAATCTGATTTGAATTTCTTACCTTGTGCTGCAAAAGCTAATGTCACACTTTCTGAAGTCAGTGGCCGTGCCGTGCACACGATGTACATGTTTTAGGGGAAAAAAATAATAATCTTGGGCTAAAAATCCCCCAAACCTCACGCCCTCATTGGTGTCTTTCTACACTGCTGGCTACAGATAAGTCCCAGTACCTTGAGCGCTTCCCAGCCGGGTGACGAAATCAGTTTGCTGACCCTCTCTGAGTCTCAGTTTCTCCATCTGTGAATCAGAAACTGTATTAGTCTTGCCTCTCAGGGCTGTGGGGAGGATTTGATGACATAAAGGTTGTAAAGAGCTTAGTCCTGCACCTGCCATTGATTAACTGCTAAGTGAACAGTAGCTGGCGGTTTTGTCCTATACCACCTTGCCCTTTATTAACTGTAGCAATTGACTCCAGGTGACATTGCAAAGCCGAATCTGAAGCCTGTTGCTCTCTGAGTCTTCTGCCCTGTGGGTTTCCATTTGCTGCTTGTTTTCTTCACTGTAATATTCCAAGGAGGGGCTCTGCAATATTCCAAGATGGGAGAGGCAAGACTGCCCTTCCCTGCAGCGCCCTTAATGCTGCTTTCATGGTGATCCAGGACACGCCTCCAAACCCTTCAGCCTCTACTCACTGCCCAATTCCAAAGCTGCTTCCACATTTGTAGGTATGTGTTACAATGACACCGGCTCCTGCCCTTCTTTTCCTGCTGCCGTAACAAACACTTTAGCCTGGGAACTTCTGAGCAGCGTAAATCCATAGCTCACAGTCACCGAGGCAAGGAAATCCAATGGAGGCACCTGCAGATTCACGTCTGGGAAGGGTCTCTGCTTCCAGAATGGAACCATGGACACTGTGTTCACAAGGTGGAAAGGTGCAAAAGGAGGAGGCGGCTCTCTGAACCCCATGCACCAGGATGGACCCACAAGACCCAGCCCCTCCCAACCCCCACCTTGCCCCTTGCTTGGTGACCAGCGTGCAGCACGTGACACTTGACAGAACACAAACAGCTGAACGACAGCCTCGTGCACAGAGCCAAGAAGCGGCTCTGTGGACTTTAGCAAGCATCCTTTATCTGGGAGTGCTCCGAGACAAATGCCACGGGCTTCGTAATGCACCGTACTAAACTTCAGAAGGCCAGAAAGTTCACATCAGCATGAGAGTCTGCCCCTGCCCATGTGCGCACCTGTGTGTGGCTGTTCGCGATTCTGTTTCCTCTAAATTTCCGTATCTTTACAATTCCTCATAATAAAAAGGGCTTTAAATGCCGCGATAAGCTACAGATCATGGGAGTCCCCCAGCTCTTCCCAGCCTTCAACGCCAGCCAGAAAAATCTCCTGTCTGGATGTCAGAGTTCACCTCGTCTTCTACACAAAGAAATTCAGTTCTGAAAAGGCTTACTCTTCTACACCTGAGCAGTGGTGGAGTGATTTGATTTTCCTTCTCTTCCTCCCTCCTCTTTGCTGGCCGACATGCTGGCTCATGTCACCGGTGGGGGACTGTGCCTCCTAACCAAACATGACTGATGTCTGCGCCCGACGCACGTGCGCAACTGGAAACTGAGATTTTTTTTCCTCTTTTTTCCCCTTCTGTAAACTCTGGCTTCCTCCCCTTGTGGAGAATTTGAGGAAAAAGGATAAAATCAGCTAACCCAGACATGCCCCCTCTTCCACCACACACTCACAGGTGACGCTCTTGGTATGAGAGTCCTATCGCTTTGGGGTACAGAGCGCACCCAACTGCAGAATCTAAGCCAGCCGAGGGATGCACAGATGACGGGCCTCCTGAGTCTCCTTCATCTCTTCCCTGACCCTGCAGGCCTCTTTCTGAAGTTATCCAAGAACGGAAAGAAAGGGAAATTCATTTAAATATTTTAGTGTCCAAAGATTTGAGACATATGTGTCGCTCCTCATGCCCTCTAGGAGGTACAGTGATGGGTGTGCAGGCTTCCAGTGGCTGGGGTCCACACCCTGGCCCCCCACATATGCCCGGGAGACCTCCGAGTCCTTCCTCCATGAGTCTGAACCTCGGTTTCCTCATTTCTGAAGTGAGTGGGGGATCATGTTAGGGGTGCTTCAGGGAAGATGCAACGGGAAAACTCACGAAAAGCCTTGATGTGGAGCCTGATTAGCGTTCAGTAAAGATGATAATTCCTTTTGCATATTCATAAGCACGCACATACATATGCATAAACACAGGCACCCCAGACCTCCCTCTCTACTGGACACATTCCTGGGCAGGGCCATCCTGTTCACACCCTTCACATGGATCCAGGGACCACTCAGAGCCACTGGGACCCATGCAAGAGGATGCGGTATCCATGGAGACAGAGGGCGCGGGATGTCAGAGCTGAGAGGGACCCTCAGAGCACAAGATGCCTCCCGCAAACCCCCTGCATTATGAGTCTCCCAGGTTTTCTGTCACACTTTGCATACACTCCACACTCACCATGAGGCCCCTGGCTCCTGGCCCCTCTCGGGTAAAGCCAATCCCGCTGGGTAGCCACCTTCAGTCACACTGGTCTCTTCCCAGGTCCTCCAGCCCAACCAGCGAGGGTAGAGCCTCTGCCCGTGCTGGACTCCGCTGGAAACACCCCTGCCACCCTCCCTGCCCCACTGCACTGAGCCGCGAGTGACGAGGCCCCCTCCCCCCTGCAGGTCACTTCCTCTGTAAGCTCTTCCTGACCCCCCAGCAGTGAGCCCCGACTTCTAAGCACATCGCCTTTGCTGCTCCTCCCACGGCTGCTCTCATAGGTCCTTCTGTTTCCCACGTGCCTGTCTACAGAGGCCATGCAGCTGTGAGCTTCCCAGGAGCCAAGGAGAGGATGGACTCTGCTTGTCCCCTATTCCTGGGACACAGTCACCTCAGTCAGTGTGGGGAAGTGACAAGACCAAACAACTGGGCAGAGAGGAGCTCTGACTGTGAGGTCTCCCAGCGCACCCAGGGCTGGACTCTCTGCCCTGTGCTCCCTGGGCCTCTCCAGGCAGCAGGCAGGAGGTAACATGGGGACACATCTCCTCTGTACCTGAGACATGTCTGAGAAGTGGGGACATGTCTCCTCTCTACCTGGGACACGTCCAAGAAGCAGAGTGAGGGACTTCAGGGGACCACCTTGGAAGCACCACAGGGCCCTCCACGGCCTCAGCAGAGGGATGCAGGACACACATTGGTTGACCCAAACATCTCCCCTGCTGGCCTCCCATGCACGAGACTCTGCCGCCAGATGTGCTCCTCTGAGGAGGCTCCCTGCATGGGCAAGGATGCTCTCACCCCCCTCTCTGTGCCGCTGAGCCAGGGGAGTGGCTGCCCAGGCCTGGGAGGTCAGCATACAGCAGAACGCCTTTCATGGCTGGACCCCGCTTGCAAAGGCTCAGCCAACCACCTTTCCCTCATGGTCACGCCGTGCTGCCTGTCTTCCTGTTGGCTTCATTCGCAGGCTCCTGAGTCCAAGCTATAGCATGACAACTAAACAGGGCCATGTCCTGGCAGCTGAGCATCCTGCAAGAAGGCTGAAGTCTCCCGGGGCTTTTAACCGGACCAATGATGGTGGTTCCCAGCCTGAACCCGTCACTGGGTGTTCTCCAGGGCCAGATCCGGGCCAGGCGACAAACCGGGTTCAGGACTCCTCTGAAGATGGGTGCTGAGAGGGCTTGCCATGGGATACCCAGGGACTGCTTCAGGAGGCTGAGGAAGGTGCTGTGGGATGGGCAACGCGGAAGTCCACCACAGGGGCATGCTTCTAAAGAACTGGTGGACAGTCAGCATTTCCTGGGGGTGTTACCCAAACCTGGGGAACGTTGTCTGCCCTGAACAGCAGTAACGTCTCCCCGAGGAAGGAGATACCGAAGGTGGAGGACATTGTCTCAGGTCCACCTCCACAGTGGCAGTGGCGCCAGGGCAGAGCAGCACCAGGTGTCCATTCCTTCCCCGAGAGCACTCCCCTTGAAATGGACTCTGCCCCACTCTGGCCCCCAGGCTGCAATGGGAGCTGGGATTTCTCTGATGTGGTTGCATGGTGAAAATCCTATAGAGAGAAGCTACCACCGACAGCCGTGGAGCTGTTGGCGCTGCGCACCTGGCGGCCACAGCTGCTAAGCTGAGGTTCTCACGCCGGTGAGGTCTTAGCAGCCACTTGCCCAGGCTCCCGGAAGGAGAAAGAGAGCAGCCCCAAAGCAGGGGCACAGGCACGCTCGCCACCAGGGTGTGGGGTCCCCATGCCACCGGGTCCTCCTCCTAGGTCCACGGCTGGTGTTCTGCCTCAGAGCCCAGCACGTGTGTGTGTTATGGAGACGGTGCAGCCATTCACATAAAGAAGTCGCATGTGCCTCTCTGTTAATGCTGGGTTAATAACCAGTTTGAAAGTGCAGCGGTAGAAAAGAACAAGCGTGAATTTGGCTTCCACCAGAGCTGCATGTTGACTAATAGGGGGAGAGGGCTGGGAGGAATGAGGGGGGTCTGCAGTCTTCCCCTGCCAGACCCAGGCTGACCGCCCAGTGGGACCAAGGGAGCCACAGCAAACCAGCAGACCCTAAGTGCGCTTTTCCGGTTCCAGCCTGTGTGCATTCGCTTGCATCCCGTTGACCAAAATAAGTCACACAGGCAGGTTAGTGACCTGTCCAGGGCGACACTCAGGATATGAGAGGCCTAATAGGGGTTGGGAGAACCGATTCTCCATCCTGGGATACTGTGGGTGCTCAATAAAAATTGTGTTGACTTCAAATCTAAAACTTTTGTAACTGCTTCTGGAAACCCAAAGAGAATTTAGCCACTGAGAGGAGCGTGTCATTCCTGTTTGATTGGATTGTAAACACCTCCCTCCCTCACAAGAGCTAAACCCTACCAGGCAGGGACCACGGGCATCCTGTTCAGTGTTCCTTTCTTGGGTAAGAAGAAAAGGAATCAATATATACCTGTTGATTGGCAAAAGAATGACCCGACTAGACTGTGTTTTCAGGACCTACAGTCATAAAGGGCCTGTGCAAGGAACTTTATGTAGAATGTCATTTTTAAACTGTAAAGGGGGCCTGCTTCTGACCCTGGCAGCTAAAAGATGCCCTGTTTCAAAGCTGACATTTTTCCTCCTTTGTCCTCCCCCTATCCTCCCGTTAATAAATAACATGTTCTTACCCATTTACTGACGGAAGGTGACCTGGCACCTGTGGATCTGAATAAGAACAGACTCAAGGAAGACTCAGGCATGAACTGCGTTCCTTCTGCCAAGACACCAGCATGACCCCAAAGAGCTAATACTTCAAAGGGACTTGATTCCTTTGTCCGGAGAGAATCCAAGGCTCGTTCCTGAACACTTAAGTTCACTGGTTTCTCCAATTGGCTAGCAAATCAATAAATGTCTTCTTCCCTCTCTCCAAAGGCTTGTCCCAATTATTTGATTTGGCAAATTGGGGCAGGTACCAGGATTCAGCAACAAAACTTTCATTGTGAAAAGCTTAATAAGCATTAAGGAAGAGAATTGCCTGGCAAACCGCCAAACGCCAGCTTGATTTAACCATTATGAATATTCAGCCACGTTTGCGTCTAATGCTTTTTGCTTAAACATTTTGAAAATAAATTACTAACAAAAAGACATCTCCTCTCTAGTTCAACACTTCAGTATATGTCTCTTTAAAAAAAAGAACATTTACTTACAAACTGCAATTGCTATTATTAGATTTAACAAAATAAATGTTCTTCCTTAATAATTTCTAATAGCATATCCACATTCAAATTTCCCCATGTACTTTAAAAAATGTCTTTTTTATAATCGCTTTAGTCAAACCAAACACAGACAACATGCACAGATTACATCGGTTTGTTATGTCACTTAATTATCTTTTAATCTAGGAAAATATGTGCCTTTTCTTCTAGCCTTTGCCTCACCAGGGGACATACCTGACGTCTATTCACACAGTAGCCCTTCCACGTAACTGCGGTGACCTTCACTTTCCGATGGGAAAACTGACATTCAAAACTCAACAGGGCTGCCGAGCAACACGGAGTCCTTGGCAATAGAAAGATTTTTTTTTCATCTCGAAACCATGCTCTTTCTGCCATCCTATCTAGAGAGGAAGAGTAAAGGCACTAAAATGTTTACTTTAAATTTTTTTAAAAAGCAACATTTCGCTTTGATATGGGGCTCGCTCCAGCGCATTCGGACACAGCTGGGCTATTTCCGCACACAGAAAAAGAGGCGATGCTACCTGGAGAGAAAAGAAGAGACACCCCACTACTCTTTGACAAGCAGCCACTCTCTGGTAAGTAAGCACATGATTCTGAGGTGCTTATCTTTGAAAGCACAGGGGTTTTCAGACGAGGCGTGCAACCGAAATCCAAGATCAGATCGTCTTTCCTATTTACAAACTGAACATCTCATACGTGATTTGCAAAAATGCAGATGTTTTCCAAAGCCCCCGTTGCTAAGCAAACGTGTGGCCTCTGCAGCCATCTGCCCCTCCTTCAGGAGGGCACACGCTGGAAGGAGAGTTGTCGGTAACAAGGGAGACATCGCGGACATGGCCGGTGGGAGAATGAAAGACAAGGGCTCTTTCTGCCTTCGAGTTCTTTTAGGTCAAGTTGCTTTGCGGAAAGAGGTTTGTACTGCAGCTTCCCTGAAACCAAAGGCTGCTGATAAAAGCTCACTCGCCCTGAGAATTGAGTTACAGGCTCTTTGCCTCTGCACACACCCTGCGTGCAATTGAGTTTTGAAATTCCATTTCTTCCCTCTTGCTGCAACTTAGGATGCGCTTTTGAAACCCCGATGCCTGATGAATGAATTTTTAAAATTTATGTACCTGGAATATCCTGTGGGTATTTAAGAGTGGAGATGAAAAATTCCAAGTATTTGAATGTTTTGTTTCAGATCCGGAGGCATCTTACCAAGAGCTCAGGGACTTCACCTTTAAAGGGGCCCTACAGATTTATCAACCAAAAAGACGGAGGAGCCCGGCGTGGTGGCGCATGTTTGTAATCTCAGTACTTGGGAGGTTGAGACTGGAGGATCACAGGCTCACAGCCAGCCTTAGCAACTTAGTGAGGCCCTCTGCAACTTAGTGAGACCCTGTTTCAAAATAAAAAATAAAATAGGGCCACGGGTATAGCTCAGAGGTAGAATGCCCCTGGGTTTGATCCCTAGTACGAAAAGAAAAAAGGAAGGAATGAGGAGGAAGGAAGGAAGGAAAAAAGGGAGGGAGGGAAGGAGAAGGAAGAGAGGGAAGAAAAGAGAGAGGGAAGAAGGGAGGGAGGGAGGGAGGAAGGAAGGAAGGAAGGAAGGAAGGAAGGAAGGAAGAAAGGAAAAGAAAGAAAGGGGGAGGAAAGACATGTGTACCAACCAGGAGAAGGCTGCCTGGGACTATGAAAATCCAAGTACTTAGTGTGGACTTTATTTTATTTTTTTTTCAGTACCGGGGATTGAACGCAGGGGCGTTCTACCTCCGCGCTACGCCCCCGGTCCTATTTTTTATACTTTATTTTGAGACTGGGTCTCACGAAGTTGCGGAGGGCCTCACTAAGTAGAGAGATAGGGAGAGACAGGGAGAGAGAGAGAGAGAAAGAGAGACAGGGAGAGAGAGAGAGCGTGCACACGTGCGCACGTGCGCGAGCTAAGGCTGGCCGCGAACCCGGATCCTCCGGTCTCCGCCTCCCAAAGTACTGGGATTACAAGTGTGCGCCACCACGCCCGGCTGTTAATGTGGACTTTATTAGATGTAGAATCAACATGTCACCTGAGCAAGAGTCAAATTCCAATATCTTCCTGCTCCAAAGAAATCTAAAAAGAAAATGCTCCAATCCTTAGTTCAAATTTCCTAAATTCTGTCAGTGAATGAGGTTTTCTTTTATAAAGAGAAACTGGACAGGAGAAACTGTTTGCTGAAGCCACGGGAGATAAGGACACATTTGTTGGAAGCCCGCAAGTCTGATAAACAAGCAATGTTGTGAGCGCAGGAGCTGATGAGACACGGGGGGAGAGCGCCACGCTGATGTTTCCCTGCGAAAAGGGCGATCGTAAGAACGCATCTGCAAGCCTTAGGAAGAGGAGATGCAATTTCCACTCCCGGAGTCCCCACTGTAGTTGGCACTTCCTCTTCAGTCTTCTCCATTGTTACAATGCAACCCATTTGCAAAGAGAATCCAAAGACTGATATTCCCTACAGAGTCTAAAATTCCCAACCATGAGAGTTTTCAAGGCCAGATTCCTAGGGAAGCCGAATCAATCCTCTAGCTCCCTGGAGCTATTCCTATTTTTCCCAACACCCAAGCCATGTGGTAGGGCGTGTTTCTATGTTGAAAGTTTTCACTAGTGGGACCTGGGTTTGCAGTGAGACAGAAAGATTGCAGGTTCGAGGACAGCCTCAGCAAATAGAGACTTTCATCAACCTAGCGAGACCTTGTTTCAAAATAAAAATAAAATGGGGCTGGAGATGTAGCTTGGAGGTAGACTGCCCCTGGGTTCATTCCTCAGTGCCAAAAAGAAAAAAGAAAAATCAATATTAATGAGCCAGGCGTGGTGGCGCATGCTTGTAATCCCAGCCTGTGAGGCTGAGACTGGAAGATCTGGGTTCGCAGCTAGCCTCAGCTACTTAGGCCCTCCATAACATAGTGAGACCCTGTTTCAAAAATAAAGAATAAAAAATAGGGCTGGGGGTGTAGCTTGGAGGTAGAATGCCCCTGGGTTCAATCCCCATTACCGCAAAAAAAATCAATATTAATGGTGGATAATAGGAAAACCTTAACAGGTGCTGGCTTTCTTCAGTGTCCATAGACTTCTAATTTCATAGATGGCATATCACCGCATGGCCTTACTCTTGAATGAAGCTGATTTCTCCAACCCACACCTACCCGCTCTCCTTTTCTCCCTCCTTTGCACCCGACCATGGCACCGGCAGACCTCGGCCAGCGTCCATGCTGAGTTTCGGGGCACGGAGGAGCGGCCTCCGGAGTCTCTCAATATTGCCAAAGCTTTCCTTTGCCCTGAATTTCCATTCTCAAGACCGATCACTGATAACACAGCCCCAAATTTGTCCGTGGGGAAATCAATAACAAATCAAGCAGCTCTTCACTCAGATTTATTGGCATAACCAGGAGAGGCAGCCAAAAATCTCCAAGAGTGGGTCGTTGATTATGAGTCAGGCAGTCTGGAACAAGCGGCTGCCGGGTTTCATGCCCGGGTGATAAATTCAGCTGCTGCTGAGGATCGGACAAGTGGTAACGCCAAAGGATGGGTCCTCGAGATGCAGAAGCGTATTTCATTCCACTTACAGCTTGATGCAGCTAATCAGTCTTAATCTCAGCATCTCTCGCAAGTGCAGAGGAGCCTTCTGGAAGGCGCAGGTACGATGCTTTTCTTGAACAGCCTCATAATTTCCGTGCACTAAAATCTTTGGGGGAATGTTCATTGAGTTACGGATCTGGGAAGTGGTTGGTTTTCAGGACATTTCCAGGGAACCCTGTAAGGACATGCAGCGACCGTCACCCAGGCTGCTGTCACTGATGCTCCGGGTGCGCAGTGGAGCTGAGCAATTGCAGGGAGGTCTGTGGCTTAGACTCTCGATAATTCTAGAACTGGAAGAGGGGTTTTGATGTGAGATGATGCCGTGGTACTTTACAAATGTGAATGTTCATTTTAGAGTCCAAACCCTGCAATTAAAGACAGAAAGCATGGAAATAAAGACAATGGCATCGTTTTCTTTGCTTTCCTGAAGATTCTGCATGCTCTGGCTACAGCATCACGGAGTTTCATCATTGAGTTTAGAACACATGTCGCTTGCTAGGTTGACAGTCCCCACTTTGTCTCTGAAAAAAGAACTGTCTTGCTACACCAAGGTTTTACATCTCCCTAACCACTTTTACAGCTGCGTTTATTTATAAAAAATAATTGGAGATGACTGATGGTGAGTCAAACTTAATGTTCAGGGGGCCCTGGGGACTCTGCCGTCAGGTGATGTGATCAGAACATACAGGTGCACGTTGCTGGTTGGTGTCCAAATTCTGTCAACACAATGCGCACAGCAGAGAGCAATTCGAGGAACCTGAATTGTCCTTGATTCCGAGAAAAATAGGTTGTAATTCCAAACATCTGCTTCTTACAAATAATGCCACTTAGATGAGAAGCAGCCGGGAGTTCGCGTTCTGAAGAGGAGGTCTGGTGCCTTCGACGACTATTGCTCTCCAGGAAAAAATGATCGCCGGTGGGCATGATCGCCTGGTAGCGCCCTCTAGAGGAGAACAGGCTGGGATCCTGAGCCGACAAAGGAGGGCCGGGGTGACAATGGCAGAGAGGGACACTCTGCAGTAGGTAGTTCGCAAAAATGGCTCCACTTCCTGCTGGAAATCACCTGTGGCATCGTGGCTCTTCTCTCCATGATGAGATGCGGCCTGTGTCCTTGGCCTTTGCACATGGACAGCCCACAGCCTGCCAGGCCAAGGGCAGGCCACACTGCAGCCTCCAGAAGCCAAGATATGCTGCTTCTGCTCTGCGCCCTGCCCTCCCCCAGAAGTGAGCTTGGCCAGCCGGCTCAAGGCGGTACCACAGCCACACGAGCTCACCTCCAGAAGGAGAGGTGCCACAGCCATCTGAGGGGACCAGAGAGGGAAGAGAGCCCAGTGCAGAGCCCAGGAAGCACCCAGCACTAACACCAAGCCTCCAAATCAAGAGTGAACTGTGGTAAGTCTCCAAGACAATGGCTTTAAGCCACTGGGTTTTAGAGTGGCTTGATACAGGGACTAGCATCCCTCTCTCTCTCTTCCTCTCTCGCTCCCTCTCCACTTCTCTCTTCTCACAATCTCATACGTCCAGTGTAGGCTACAGCAACTATGGAAAGAGAATGTGTCCCCTCTGGGCGCGAAGGTGGAAGTCATAACTCAGATCCAGTTTGCCAAACCTCAAGGTCTCAGGACTGTTCTCGGCTCTTAGAATTAGTGAGGACCCCAGAGAGCTGCCGCTTCAGTGTGTGATGCCCATCGGTGTTTACCACGCTAGGAATTAAGGCTGAGAAAATGCTCAAGAAAATGCAGATTCAATCAACCGCCCCGCAGAACCCCGGCTTTGCTTTCCACGGTTTCAGTTATCCACGATAAAGTGTGCTTAAAATATTAACATTTGAGCCAGACTTGGTGGCACAAGCCTGTAATTACAGTACATGGAAGGCTGAGATAGGAGAATCACAAGTTCAAGGCCAGCTTTAACAACTTAGTGAGATCCTGCTTCAAAAAAATAAAGAATAGCTGGGTGTGGTGGTGCATGCCTGTAATCCTGGTACTTGGGAGGCTAAGACAGGAAGATCCCAGGTTCAAAACCAGCCCCAGCAATTTAGTGAGACCCTGTTTCAAAATAAAAATTAAAAAGGACTGGGGGTGTAACTGGGAGGTAGAATGCCTCTGGGCTCAATCTCCAATACCAAAAATTAATTAATTAATTAACATTTGTCTTTACTCTTCCGAAGAGAGAACTCGTTCAGATCATTTTTATTAAAGTACATTGTTATGATTGTTTTTATTATTAATTGTTGTTAATCTCATACTATGCTAATTTATGAGTTAAATGTAGTAAGTATGCAAGTGTAGGAACACACACAGGAGATACAGGGTTTGGTACCATCGGCTGGTTCAGGGATCTGCCAGAAGTCTGAGAACATACCCCCAGAAGGGCGGGTACCATCTGCGGGGCCTTGAGCATCAGAGACGGGATGTCATCCCAGTTCCTATGACCACTGAAAAATGTCACTGCACTCTCAAGAAAAGAGAAAGAAAAGAAACACTCATAAAGTTGTTGTGAACATAACTTTGCCCCCTTGCGCCCCTGAGAACCTCGGACTTAGACGGAAATCAAAGGATATGATGGACCATTGTCTCGGGGACTCCCAAGCTCTCGGCTCTGCGAGATTTTGCATATGAAGATGATAATAGGAAGATAAACATGAAGTGGCTTGCTCATTAGAAGGCTTAGGAATTTACTCCACAATGGTAAAATGCATACAGTTAATAAGCATCCGTATAGCGTAAACACTCTAAAAATTATTATAATCATTGCATCTCCATGGTAATATTTATTTAGAATGAATTACATGCTTACATGGGAATTTATTGAGCTAAGTAGAGAACTAATTACAGGCAGCCTATTCAGATCTTAAAGAAAGCCGTTTCCGCTCTATCTGGGTGATTATTGTTTGAGGGCCTTCTGCTCTTTCTTTAAGCTAAGGTGCAATTCCCCGGCCCTCATCGGCAGCCCCTCGGCTCCTTTCCTGCTCATCGGGCACTTTGTACATCTCTACCCTGGATTTAGTCAAACCCTCCATGCACCACCGTCTTCTGAGGTTCAAACCACTGCCATGGCGTGCCTGCTCCGTCTACAGGGCTCTTCCACCAGCCCTGACCTCCATTCTTTCCCACACCTGTGATATGGGCGTGTTCTCTCTCTCTCTCTTACACAGGTGAGAAAACTTCCATCTTAGCCATTGAGCGACTCGCGCAAGCCAAACTATTAGGAAAAAGAGAGCAAGCTGTGCTCCACTCATCCATGCAGGTATCCATTCACTGTGGAAGACATTGCGCTCGCCCGTTCTGCCAGGTGCAGCGCCGTGAGTGGGGATTTGAAGATGAATTAGCCACGGCTAAAGCCTCAGGTCAACTGCTTGTCAGCCAGGAATAGGAAAGGTGGGCACTGGATCCCCTGGGAACAGAGAAGGTGGGTCCCCTGGTGGAAGAGGTAGGCGGGGCTTCCTGAAGAGGGGCAGGTGGGCTTTCCCAAAGTGGCCATGCTAACCTCCCCACAGGAGCTGCTTAGAAGGTGGACTTAAGGCTGCTCCGTGAAGCAGGTGAGCCTATGCTTCTTCCCTGGAACCGGGCAGACTGGGGACAGCCCAGGAATGGTCCATTGAGGGTGAGGCAACTTCCTCCTGCTTCTCTTGTGCTGCCCCTCTTGGAGCCCAGCCGCCATGCCACAAGGAAGACCAAGTCACCTGAAAGCCAGGTGGTGAGAAATAAAAAGCCAGAGTGTGACATGTGACCCATGTGGGTGTCTAGGGAGCAAGTCCCTGCCCCGGTCGGGCTGTTTTTGTGTTGCTGTGCCTCAGTATCCCCCTCTGTAATGCAGACATAAGTAAACCTACCCTTGCAAGGCTGCTTTGATATTACGTGAACTTGCTTATGTCAAGTGCATAGTGAGGACACAATAAAAGGTACAGGGTAGACCTCACCATCTTCATTTGCATTTTACCCCTGGGAAAACCTAGGATTCATTTGCATTTTACCCCTGGGAAAACCTAGGATTCATTTGCATTTTACCCCTGGGAAAACCTAGGATTGTGTCCACAGGGAAAAGTATTGTCCTTGAAATAACGGGGACAGAATCACCCTTGCCCACTCCCTGTCCCCACACTGCGGACGTTAAGAACTTTGCTGACTTAGCTGAGACAATAAATCCGGCCACTCGCCCTCACTGTGAAGAGAATCCATTTTCATGGTGGCTCTATATCCAAGACGAAAGGTTCACAGTTCCACGTTTCAGTTAATTATAGCTCCAAATAATTCGGGTGTGAGGAATCCATTCATACCATTAGCTTTTATGATCGATTTTTATTTTCACCCCCCCGGTCCACATTTCAATTAAGAGATTTCCAGTTTTACAATAGATCAATGAGTGGGCGCCACGTCGTTAATTTAACGAGAAAGTTTATATGAGTGTTCAATTCCTTTGTCAATTCCCTTCCCCTTAATTTGTAAAGTTATCAGAAAAAAAAGTAAAATTCAATAGAGATAGAACACTTAAAAATACAAAGAATAAAATCCCATATAACTACACACCCGCTGGACGAAGAAGGTGGAACTCACCCCTTCCTCCACCCGCTGAGAAACATCCTCTTATTTCATGTCTGGCTGCTATGACTAAGACCCCTGGGGAAATTGTTGTAGGCATGTTTGCATTCTCCTTGGGTGAACACCTGAAAGTATAATTGCTGCGTCACAGGAGAGATGCACGCTTCGCTTTGCAGGACGCTGTGTGTGGCTCTCCAAGGGGCTCGGTGCTCCTGCCCCAGCTATGCCTTCTCCATCCACGTCCTCCCCGGCGTACGCAGCGTCGGCCTCTCACGTTGAGGTTCTAGCGAATGCGACGGGGCATCTCATTGTGGATTTAATTTGCACTTTCCTCACGGCTAATGATGTCGAGCACCTTCTTCTGTGCTTGTCACCAATTGAGGCATCTTCTTCCTTGAAGTGTCTGCTAAACCATTTTGCCTGTTTTTATTGGGTTGTTCTCCTCGACTGTTGATTTGTAAGAGCTCCTTCCGTCGTCTAGTTAGGAGTCCTGGAGAGACGGGCATCGCGCGTGTTTTTATCTTTGACTACGTGCCTACGTATTCTCTTAACAGTATCACTGAAAAGCAAATTTGCTCACTTGGATGGAATTAAAAATATGGGCTCTTAATGGCCAGTGCTTTTGGGCATTCTGCGTCAAAGACGCCTTGCCTGTCCAATGTCCCCAGGATGCTCGTCCATGTTTACTTCCAGCTCTGCTGCTATCTAACCTGGGAGTCACCAGCCACACGTGACTGTTGTCCCCGTTGCCGCAAATCTCACGGGTGAAACAACCACCGCAGCTCACGCGTGCTCATGTGTACCGCACACTCAAGAAGGGCTCTGGTTCACGCGGCACCAGTGCAGGCTTCCTCATTCATGCCCGGCAGGCATCTATTCCCAGAGGCTGCCGTTTCTGCTGTTTTATTTACTGGTCGGCCCTCCTCCCTCTATTTCTTTCCCTCTCCTTTTCCATTTTTTTTAAAAAATTTAACCTTGCTCACTCAGTACTGCTCCTGTCTCCCTGCAAAATCCCCCAACAACGAATTGCAGCCGTATTTCATCCTTTTTATCTGCGCTTAAGTGCTGTTGATCTGTTACCTTGAAGGGGTTATTTATCTGCCACGGAGGAGGCTCTGCTCACAGAGAATAGTCCAAGAAGGCGACTAGAGCTGCTCAGGCCTTCTGGAAGGAGCCCTCCCACCTCGGCCCCGCCCTGCGCTGAGACTTAAACTGTTCACTCTGCACAGACCCCCCCCCCAGGGTGATCACTTACTGCAGAAAAACTGGGACCCTTGGTCCCCGGCTTTGTTTTTACAACTGCAGGAGTTGGAATTCCTTCCCAGTGGGAATCCAGGCCACCCCTCTACCACCACACAGTGACGGTGCGGTGCTGCTGGGCCTTGCTGAATGCAGATTCCCGGGCCCTCTCCCCAGTCAAGCTGCACCGCAGCAGCAACTCTGTGGAACCTGGGCATCAGCATTGATGACCAGCTCCCAGGTGCCCCATGGCGGTGGCCATTTGGTCAAGGGATCTCTGAGAACCTGGTCTAAGCCCCTGTGACAGGTGCTTGCCTGGTCGACTTTCACCTGTCACTCAGTGAACTATTCCCTGAGCACCTGCTGTGATCCGAGCCCTGGAGCATGAAGGGGCTCAGACAAAGGCCCTGAGGTAGTGGTGGGGCCCAGCAGCCATACATCACGTGCATCAGCATCAACTGTGGGAGGCCCGTGCGGGGGTCAACCCATCAGGCAGCAGGGGCTGGGTTCCAGAAGCCCCCGCTGGCAGCCAGAAAGACTTAAAGGGACACTCTGTGAAGTGCTTATACTCCTGGGTCTCAGTTTGCTCATCCATGGGATGGGCATGACAGCCCCCACCTGACAGGGTCACTGTGATGAAGACGAGATGAGACAGGAGTGCAGGGCGCCTGGCAGAGCCCAGCGGTCAGCTTCTCACAGCTCCATGGCACAGGTGAGGCCAGAGAGCCAGGAGTCCCTCCTGCTAGCCCCTGGGTGTTCCCGGGTGCACTGGCACTCACCCCCCGGGGAGCCCTCCCAGACAGAGAGCAGGTGCTCCTGGGGCCTCTGCAGGCTCCAGGCTGGAAGCTCACGACATTAGAGGAGACAATACAGCCCTGAGCCCCAGACAGGCTTCTTTTTATACATTTACTTTTATTGGTGCATCGTAATTATCCATCATAGTGAGATTCAAAGTGATGCATAAATACAGGCAGGTATCCCTTGGTGCAGACAGCCTTCTGAGGGGGAAAGCACTGAGCCTCCTCTGCCTGGTGGGCCACCCGGGCCGGCGTGTGCATCTCTGGGCTGTCTGCACCTCCTCTGCGGGCCGCCTCCAGAGCTGGGAGCCGGGGTCAGGGGCCCCGCACTGCAGCCTTGCTGTTGTGTTTTTCCCTTTTCAGACCATCTCAGGGTTCAAAACTGCCTTCCCGAATGAGGATGGAGGATCCCGGCAGCATAGGGGCAGCCAGGTAAGTACAGACCAAGACAGCCCTCCTCCCTGCCTCCACCTGGTCCAGTGGCTAGAGGACGCTCCAGAGGAGGCCCGGGCAGCGCCAGCTCTGCAGGAGAGTGTGGAGGCCCAAGCCTAGCCTGGACAGGCCAGGGGAGGAGGCAGGATTCCCAGCTGGACCCAGGTGGGTCGCCCTAGACAGGATGAGCTGAGGGAGCAGGGCATGGGGCTGAGCAGCTTCCATCCCATCTGGCTTAGCTCCTTGTCCAGTGATGTCTGGGGGGCTGAGCCCCTAGAGGTGCTGAAACATAGTACCACCACTGGGGAGTGCTTATAGCAACACAGTTTATCATGGCCCAGTTCTTCAGGGCAAGTTCAGAGTCAGGGAGTCAGCAAGTCCACACGCCCTCTGAAGGCTCTGGGGGAGGGCCCTTCCTGCCTTTCCTGGGCTTCCGTGCCACCTCGTCATCCCAGTTCCTGCCTCCGTCTTCACAAGGCCTCCCCCCTTCCACCTGTTTCCTCGTCTATCTCCTCTAAGGACCTAGAGTCATCTGGAAATCCCAGATAGATCATCGCAAGATCCTTCACCACATCCCCAAAGATCTTTTTTTTTTGTTTTCCAAGTAAGGTCCCTCTCTCAGGTTCCAGGTGAATGCACTTTTGGGGGGTTAGGGGTTGCCATTCCACCCACGGCAGAGCCCCCTTCCCCACTCTGCACTCAGCTTCTGCATTTCAAAAATAGGAGCCAGAGCCAGGCATGGTGGCACAGGCTTGTAATACCAGTAGTTGGGAGGCTGAGACCGGAGGATCCGGGTTCGTGGCCAGCCTCAGCTACTTAGTAAGGCCCTCCGCAACTTCGTGAGACCCAGTTTCAAAATAAAGCATAAAAATAGGGCCGGGGGTGTAGCGTGGAGGTAGAACGCCCCTGGGTTCAATCCCTGGTACCCCCCCAAAAAAGAGTTTACTCTCAGTTAATACAAGACTGAAAAATTAAAGTTATGCTTTTATTTCTTGTTAAATACTATGCGTATTGAAAGTGTCTTTTCACAGAGCATGCTTTGCCTGCTGTAATGTTTCTTTGCCTGGGGGAATTCCTCTGAGGGTAGAGAGCCGTCCCCCACCTCCCAGGAGCTCTGGGTTAGGGTCACTGCTAGCAGGAGTCCAGCGCACCCGAGGAAGGGTGCTCTCAAAAGGGCCCAAAGCGAACAGACCCACCTTCAGACTCAGGGATCATTCGTCCAACCTGATTAAAGTAAAGCATTTTTTTGGTACTGGGGATTGAACCCAGGGGCATTCTACCTCTGAGCTATATCCCCAACCCTTTTTTATTTTTTGTTTTGAAACAGGGTCTCAGTAGGCTCCTGAGAGTCTTACTCAGTTGCTGAGGCTGGCCTCAAACCTGCGATCCTCCTGTCTTAGCCTCCCAAGTACTGGGATTACAGGCATGTGCCACCAGGCCTGACAAATAAAAGCATTTTAAAATGAATATTATACTTAACCCCTCCAACTCCCTCCCCCGCCGAATACATTATACTCAAACCTGATGCGATTTAAGCATTTTGGCTCCTGTTGGAATGTTTTATACCTTCCATCATAAAAGGCTGAGATTTTCCACTACCTACATTATTTGTCTCTTGATAAAAATTCCCAGCCTTTATCTCCTCCTCAAAGGAACATAATTTAAATATGAGTAATGAAAAGTACTTCCAGAAACGTAAACCCAATAATGCTTTCTGAGGTGTGAACCACTGACTGGGAACTTGGCTGCCGCAGGAAAGGGCTGCGTGTTGGAAAAGCAGGCCTCCACCTCCGTGGGTGGGGTGCGGTCCCCCCGTGGGCTGTCCGCTGCTGGCCGGAGGACAGGCAGACCACAGGAAGCGTGCCTTCAGGCCATCTGTGAGCGTGAGCACCACAGGCCAGGTGCCCTGCAAGCCTTTGGGATGGAAATGGCGTTTCTGGATCGCATGCTCTAATGTTATACACATCTTTGCTCTCGTATAGACAAATTTTCAGAGAGAACCAATGTGTGAAAAAGGCAAAGCGTAAATGTGTTCCTCTGCTATTAAAAAATAATTTACATGTGAGTTATTTATGGGGAAATAAGCCAGGCCACCAGCTCTCAGCTGACACCTCTCTCTCTCATACATCACCTCCAAATAATAAACACACGATTTGATTCTACATAGAACCAAGCAGGTGGAATGCTTCACTGGGTCTTTGGTTTGCATTTTTTTCCGATGTCAGGGGACACCCATGACAGAGCCTTTTGGGTCTCCCGCTGCTGGGCCTCACCCACAGACAGCAGCTCAGGGGACTGGAGGGACATCCGTGTGACAGCCCCAGGCTCCTCTCTCTGCCCTTCTTGTTTCCACGCTCAGAGCCAAGTCAGCTGAGACTTGACCCTAGGAAGCCACCTATAAAATCACGTTTGTCGTCATTGTTTTCTGAGTTCAAGCAAAGAAAACTCACACTGGAAATAGGAGGCGGGTTGTCCGGGGAAGTGGCTGAGCAGAATCGAAGTGCTTTGTATGAACCGGATCCGAGCCGCTCGTTCCTTTCTTGGCCGATCCCCAGCTCCTTCTGTATCCCCTGTTCTAGTTCATCCCATTGTTTATGTAACAGTTATGAGAGCGAGGATTTGTTTAGCGCTAAGTGTTTCACACCTTGGGTAAGGCAGTTCGTGCTCAAATTCTATTTGGGGCTTTCTTTATGAATTTGCAGTTCGCAAAGAGTTTGGGGGTATGGGAGCCAGCTGTGGGCTTCTTTTTAAAAAGACAAGCCTCCCATTGACAGGAAAGGTTTATTGAGTGCACACGGGTAGACTGTGTTCCTTTTGTATTAAGAGCAGTGCAGCAGACTGCGCTTCTAACCGTGGACAGACATTTCCAGCCCAACAAAATGTTGGCTCAGAGGATGGATTAATTGGGAGATTTAATGAGTGAGTCAAAACAGTTTCAACTAGTGGGAAAAGTACCCTGTCTTTCACACTGCAGAAGAGCTCCTCGGTCTCTTTTCTGAACCAGTTGTGTTTGGCCATTGGGCCAGTCACCTCTAGAACCTTCTGGAAGGGACATCTTCAGGCCGCAGGGAGAGTATGCATTTTCAGATGCTCAGGAAATTTAATCAAATTCAAGCCCAGCCACTTCAAGGCCTCTCTCCAACCCCGTGGTCTTACAGGGATGACGGGGAGCGTCCCTTCCCTGTCTTTAGTCTTTAATAGCTACCACTGGCATGTGCTCTGTCCAGGTCAGCAGAGGTGACCCCAGGGCCACTACTTTTGTCCACGCAGGGGACAGGAAGTCAAAATGGCCCAGGATGGGAACCACAATGCCCGGGACCTCTCTACGCCCAGAATCCCGCTGCTGCCCACGACGCCGAGCCCAAGGCTGGTGGAATATCACCTTTCTCCCTTTCCCTCCCTCCCTCCCTCCCCATCCCTCCCTCCTTATCCAGTGATGATTCTCCTGCCCTTCAGCTCCCTCTGTCTCTGTCACCATCTCTCTGTCTCCTATCCCCTCCCTTGCTCTCTCCTTTCCCCCTTCCCCTTAAATAATCTCTTTCTCCCCCATCGCTGGGCCACCCCACAGTATCTAAGCAGCTACTCAGACTTCCACTAAACCAGAAGAAAAATTATCCTCCTAAGGTGATTTTTACTTTCCACTCTGCAAAGGCCCCCGGGGAAGGAGGTTCTCCCGGCCTGCTACCTTCCTGGCCTGCCCACGCCAATGTGGATGCAATGTCAACATCCAACCAGCCAGAGACCACCAGCACGCCACCAGGGAATGTGGTTCCTTCGTGTCCCTGCAAGGGAGGCTGTACCCCATCAGGAACCACAGCGGGGCGCTCAGAGGATGAGAAAAATGACCCAGGGCGGAATGGCACTTTGGTTGGGGTTCGGGAGAGTCTAAGGAAGTGGGTCTCTCTCTGTCCTGTGCTGTCAGAAAATGGGACAATTCTTTGACTGGGGACCTAGAACTCATACCTGGGGGAAGGGGAGACTGGAACGGGGGTGAAGCTGCGGCTGAGAAAGCAGCCCTTGAGCCGGGCACACCGACCTCGTCTGGTTCTTCCAGATTGTGTTCGTTCTTGTTGAGCAGGGAACAACTTGGCTAGCTGTCAGCGTCAGACCAGTTTGTAAGAACAAAGAGTCAGACCAATTCCAGAGCCTCGGTGGCCGTTATTTTTCTCATTTTAGATGTAAGAAAGAAAATTCCAGAATTAAACACAAAGGAAAATTAAACACAAAAGGAAAAGGAGAATTCCAGAATTAAACACACAGTAGCATCCCACTAAGATTCCCGGCCACATCAGCATCGCTAACCGCTGTGAACTAGTTGCTGAGGGACTGTGCCCTCTGCTCCCCACATCTGTTACTCACAGCAGCAGAAGTTTCTAAGAACAAGAGCAGCTCGCTCTGAGGTGGACCATCAGGAGGCTCAGTAGCCTGAGCAGAAGCTGCGGGACCTCCCAGGAGCACCCAGCCACAACACGGTGCATGCTGAGCAGGGACGCAGGCCCTCACCTCCACGACAGTGCGAGAGCTGCCCCTGCTCCAGCCTCACTGCTGTCTGTCCCTCTGCCCCAGGCCCTCCTGTCTCGGGCTAATCTCCAGAGGAGTCTTGAAGGCCCAAGTCTGGCCTGCAGTTCCCTCCAGCATCCCTGCAGCCCTTTCTCTGCCTTTGTGTCTGTCTCCCTTTTCCCGGGTTAGTAAGGGCGCCACCTGCAGGAAGCCCTCTGCAATCGCTGCTCCCCGTGGTCAGGACTGGGGAGCTGGTGGGTCACCTGTCTCTTCCCATTTGGCCCATCCCGGGAGAGTGAGCTGTGTCCCTCCTCCTGGCAGCAGGGCTTCTGGAGGGAGCTGCCAGGACCCTCAACTCCAGCTCAGGGACCCTATTCTGGCCCAGAAGGACACTGCCCTGCCTCCCAACCCCCATTCACCACGGGAAACAAGGTTGTGGAAAAAAGGAGCCAGACTATTAAGAGGCACCTGGAGGCCTCCTGGGCTGGCCGCTCTGTGACAAAGGGACATCTGCCTTTTGTCCAAGACAAATGCACCTAGACTGCACCCCAGGTCCTCTTCCTGCAGCCTCAGCCCATCCCCAAGAGCTATCTAACCCAGAGAGCAGGCAGCACCCCACCCCAGAGCTGTCCCGCCCTCTTCCTGGGCTGCTGCACTGCATGACCACGGCACTCCTCCCCTCCCCAGCCCATGTGCGCACACACACACACACACACACACACACACACACACACACTCGCATGCACATGGTGAGCAGGGTCTCCAGGCAGACCATGACCTCTCACCCCAAGGAAGTGGGGACCTTCAATCTGAGGCCAGATCAGCTTGAAGCTGCCACCAAGGAGCAAGAGGCTGAGCAGTGAGATGGAGGAGGTGCTAGCCAGAGAGCCCTGCAGTTGATCTCTGCCTGACCCCCAGACTGTTCTGTTACAGATGACAATAGGTGGCCTCTTTGTTCTTCCTGTTTTCACCTTGAGAAGTGCTTCTATTACTTGTCACCAAAAGCCACCAGCCTCACACTCCTAAGCACAAATCAGAGAACAAGAGAGTCAGGCCATGAGCCTCGGTTATAGCAAGGGGGGACCATGAGCCTCAGTTACAGTGAGGAGGGACCGTGAGCATCCCAGTTGCAGCAATGGGGGACCGTGAGCATCCTGGTTACAGTGAGGGGGGTCGTAAGCATCCTGGTTGCAACAAGGGGGGACCATGAGCATCCTGGTTACAGCAAGGGCAGACCATGAGCATTCCTGGTTTCAGAGAGGGGAGACCATGAGCATCCTGGTTACAGCAGGGAGAACCATGAACATCCTGGTTACAGCAAGGGCAGACCATGAGCATCCTGGTTTCAGAGAGGGGAACCATGAGCATCCTGGTTTCAGCAGGGGTGAACCATGAGCATCCTGGTTACAGCAAGGGCAGACCATGAGCATCCTGGTTTCAGAGAGGGGAACCATGAGCATCCTGGTTTCAGCAGGGG
>PVJS01019473.1:0-33692 GCA_004027185.1 Glis glis | reverse complement strand
CGGAGGATCTGGGTTCGCGGCCAGCCTCAGCTCTCTCTCTCTCTCTCTCTCTCTCTCTCTCTCTCTCTCTCCCCCTCCCTGTCTCTCCCTGTCTCTCTCTCTACCTAGTGAGGTCCTCCACAACTTCGTGAAACCCGGTTTCAAAATAAGTATAAAAAAATAGGGCCGGGGGCGTAGCGCGGAGGTAGAACGCCCCTGGGTTCAATCCCTGGTACCGCAAAAAAAAAAAAAAAAAAAATGGAGAGAGCACTTAATAGTATATTAAATTAACAAACATGAGTGAATGATTGCATAGAACAAAGTAGATGCAAAAACAGTCTTCCAGAGAAAAGTAATTATTTATCAAAAACATAGGGTTCAGCCAGGCGTGGTGGTGCACGCTTGTGATCCCAGTACTTGGGAGGCTGAAACAGGAGGATCACTGGTTTGCAGCCAGCCTCAGCAACTAAGCGAGGCGCTCTGCAACTTAGTGAGATCCTGTTTCAAAATAAAAAATAAAATAGGTGTAGGTGTAGGTCAGAGGTAGAATGCCCTGGGTTCAATCCCCAGTAACACACACAATATATATTCCCTTTCCTCAGTGAAAAGCCCAGTTCAGTGGTAATGGTACCACATGTAGCATCCTAAGCAGACCTTCAGTGTGATCCTGACTGTTCACTGCCAGCAACGTCCTGTGGTTCCTACCTATTTCCAAGCCAAGTTGAATAGGAATCTGCTAATCCAATCAGTTCTCCAATATCTTTCATATACTTCTTTCTTATATTAGCATATATGTGTGTGTGTGTGTGTGTGGAGAGAGAGAGAGGAAGGGGAAGGGGAAGGGGTTCACGTGGGGAGATAATGGCAAATGAGATTAGAGGTGTAGATGGGGGGATCACAGCGCGCCTGCATCGGCAGCAGTATTTATTGATCTCCTAGCATGTACCAGGTACACTGCTCTATGCTAAGGAAATAGCCACAGACAAAGCCGATGGGGCTCCTGCTCTCAGGGAGACCCATCCCAAAACAAGCCTCATTGAGGTCTGATTGTGAGTGTTCACTCATGCTGGTCCTCTGCCCAAGGACATCTTTACTCTTTCCTTCCAGTGGTCCAGAATTAAAGACGTTTTTCATATCCAAGACACCTGTTCAGTCCCTCTGGTTCCAGTCCTCAGAGCTCTCCCTATGGCATAGCTCTCAGCGCTCCGGTGTGTCCTGCAGCAGGCGGTTATTCCTGGACTTTTCTTTGCTATTTTCTGTATCTTCATCTCCCTGACTAGACCGAGCTGCTGGAGGGTCGCTGTCTCAAAGGGCTTCTGGTCCATGTCCAGACACTTAAGGTTCATGAATGTGTGTTAGAGGCTAGGCATAAGACAAATCTACTTCTGTGACTCCCATCTTATCATCCAATTGCATTCTGCAACCCCAAATCTTAGGGTGTAAGAGATGCTGAGAAAGAATGATTTCTGAAGCGGCAACCCAGAGAGTTCAGTGAGATTTCTAGCATCTCCTGGGCAGTCTTGCTGCTGATTCTGAGTCACTATTCATTTGCGGTGACTCTAAGCCTCACTTTATGATTCACGTTCTAAAAATGGGGTGAGGTTTTTACTGAGGAACGAATCCCAGTCTGAACTTAGCCTCACAATTATTGGGTTCCTCTGCGGATTTTGAGCTGCTAGTGTAGCACTTTTCAAGGTCTAGTGTCTTAGTGCTTATTAGATGTGGCTGTTCCATGGCAAATGCTGAGAAACTTTTATTTTTTATTTTTTATTTTTTTGCCCTGGGGGTTGAACCCAGGGGTGTTCTACCTCCAAGCTATATTCTCGCCCTTTTTACTTTTTCTTTTGTAACAGAGTCTCGCTCAGTTGCCAAGAGTCTCTCTAAGTTGCTCAGGCTGGCTTCAAACCTGCGATCCTCCTGTCTCAGCCTCCCAAGTACTGGGATTATAGGCATACGCCACTGTGTCCTGCTCCTAGAATCCATTTCACAGGGTTATGATGGGGGTTCCCTGTAATAAATGTTCCACCAGCCTTTCTTGGGACTACTTATTATTTGTCACTAGCCCATGTCTGGCCTGTGATGGACAAGATAAGGAAGGGTAGATAGATCATTGGGGTTCTTTTTTTGGGTGGGGTACTGGGGATTGAACCCAGGGGCATTCTACCTCTGACCTATACCCCCAGCCCTATTTTTTATTCTTTATTTTGAAACAGGGTCTCACTAAGTTACATAGGACCTCACTAAGTAGCTGAGGCTCGCCGCGAACCCAGATCCTCCGGTCTCAGCCTCCCAAGTACTGGGACTACAAGCGTGCGCCACCACGCCTGGCTTGGGGTTCTTTTTTATTCATATTTCCTGAGTGATGGTCTTCATTCTTCTGCCAGAAAGTATCTATCACTATATAGAGGAAGTTTCAGAATGAGCTTCTGGACTCTATAACTGAACACTTGACCCCAGTCAGCATCTAGGAGAACTGCTCCAACATCGACTGAAGAGGGAAATCATTAAAACCCGAATGTGTAAATGACAGAGAAAAGGTGGTTTCATGAAATCTGCATTCTGGTCCTAAGACTTCCACTAACAAGCCGTGCAAGCTCGGGCGAGACATTTGACAACAGCAGTAGTGATGGCGGTGGCTAACATTGTCAAAGGGGCTGGAAGGGGGCCTGGCACCCAGAGATCCCTCCGAAGGGCACCCGCTAGCATTACCATGGTCACTGTTACAGAGAGTGTATCATACCCAGTTCTAAGCACTAGGCATTCGTTATCACCTTCATCCTTAGAATTATGGAGTGAGTTTTGTTATTCTTGCTGTACAGCGGTGAGCTGAAGCATTAAAAGGTTGAATTGTGAGTCCAGGACTGTACAGGCCTCAGCTCTGGACAGACTAACTTCTGAGCCCGCACTCTTAACCTCTGCTGTTATACTTGATGTCCCTGGGCCTCAGTGTTCTCATCAGTAAAACTTAGGAGCCACACTCTTGATCTTTTTCGTTGTGGTGGTGGTGGTACTGGGGATGAAACTCAGGGGCATTCTACTTCCAAGTGACACCCTCTGCCCTTTTTATTTTTTGTTTTGAAAAAGGCTCTTGCTAAGTTGCTGAGGCTGATCTTGAACTTGTGACCCTCCTGTACTGAGGTTACAGGCATGCACCACAATGCCTGGCTCACTGTTGATCTTTGTTTATTTATTTTGTTTTTTTTTTTTTGATGTGCTTGCAACGCAAGCGCTTTGCCACTGAGCTACATCCCAGCCTACTGTTGCTCTTTAAAACACTCCAATTCTAAAATTTCTGGGTATTTCCCCATTACTTTTATCTTCTCCTTCTTTCTCCCGTCCACTCTCCCACCCCACTTACCCAGGGATTTTGCTGGTTCATCATCACGGGACCAGCAGGATGTTTTGCCCATTGAGTTATGACACCGCATGTGTCAGCACACGGGCTTGTATTGTGGCTTTCTTTGAGAGGGGGTGTGTGTGTGGGGGGTGCAGGCTTACACGCTGCCGCTGTTGTCAGACGAGGGATCTGACTCTTCACATTTGCTGCCTTATCTTGGCCTGCAGCCATAACCACACTGAGAGACACTAACGTCGAACAGGGCAGCAGAAGGGCTTCGTAGGCAGAAGCTCGTGGGAATCAGCTCTCTGAGTGTGGGCTCTGCGTTGCTCTCTGGTAAGATCTGGCGCAGGAGACCTGCCCTCTCCAGGCTGTTGGAACATGTCCGGTCCTGTGGTTGCTAAGGATCTCAGGAGAAGGAGGTGAAGGAGAGATTTCTGGGTGTTCCCTCCTCTGCGGCGGGTTCTGGCAGGTCTCCACGTGGGGAGTTTCCCAGCACGCTTCATTGCAGTTTCATTGTGATGGATGTTTCTAAGACACTTTGCCTGGGTAATGGTCTCTATATATTCTGTAGTGCTTTCTTGTGGGCTGTGACCCAAAGTTTAGAGTGTTTTGGCAACAGAAGACCTGGGTTCAGGGAGTGGGTCTACCACTTCCTAGCTTGGTGTATCTAACGCACCTGTTTGTTCTGGCTTCTCGATCACTCTTTAGACGGGGTTAAAAGAGAGTCATTCTGTTAAAAAAAAGAGTCAGTTAACCACTATCCTGAGATTTATGAATTCTTCCACTTAGAAACCTGGAGGGAGCATTTTAGGGATCTTGGGGCACCAAAAGCATTGGATAAGTAACTTAATTTCTCCATCCCGATTTTTTAATCTATAAAACAATTTTAGTAGCCAGGCATGGTAGTACATGCCTATAATCTCAGCTACTCAGGAGGCTAAGGCAGGAGGATCACAAGATCGTGGCCAGCCTGGGCACCTTAGTGAGACCTTGTATCAAAATAAAATAAAAAGGACTAGGAATATAGCTCAGTAGTAGAATTCCCCTGGGTTCAATCCCCAGTGCCACAAAGAAGTGTAATAAGATAAAAAAGAAGTATAGTACCACCTGTCCTGTTCAACCAAAAATGGTTATTGAATCAAATAAGGATGGTATGAAAATGTTTCTAAAAAATATAAATTTTATATAAAAATTAGTTGTTTTTTGGAAGTATAAAACAAAACTGATTTTTTGTTTGTTTGTTTGGTACTGGGTATTGAACCCAGGAGAATTCTACCCCCAAGCTACACCTCTAGCCCTTTTTTTTTTTTGTGGTACCAGGAATTGAACCCGGGGGCGTTTTACCTCCGAGCTACACCCCTGGCCCTATTTTTTATACTTTATTTTGAAACCGGGTCTCATGAAGTTGTGGAGGGCCTCACTAAGTAGCTGAGGCTGGCCACGAACCCGTATCCTCCGGTCTCCGCCTCCCAAGTACTGGGATTATAAGCGTGTGCCACCACGCCCGGCCTACCTCCAGCCCTTTTTATTTTTTATTTTCAAATAGGGTCTCACTAAGTTGCTGAGGGTCTCTCTAAATTGCTGAGGCTGGCCTTGAATCTGCGATCCTCCTGACTCAGTCTCCTAAGTACTGGGATTATAGGCATGTGCCACTGTACCTGGCTCAAAACTAATTGTTGTAATCACAAAAAGGCAAAAGCTATTAAATGTTTCTATTTTCCCCAATATAGATTATTTACTGAAGATAATAACCTGTAGTCAGATTTCCTCAGCTTTTCTTCTTATTGTATGCCAATTGGAAGGGCATTACTTAAGTTGTAGAAACTATCTGAATGTTATTAATACTCATGTATTCAGTTATTAAGAACTGATGTGGCTCAAGGCAGATAGTAGCTCTTTTGTGGAAGCACATTAATTTTGTACTAATTCTGATTTTATTAATTCATCATAAGATCAAGAGCTAGGTTCAAGCTGTAAAAAGACATTAATAGCATAAACAAAATTATAAGCCAATTAAGTATCCTTCTGTATACACAGCACTTAATTGCAATGTAAGTAAAAGCTCAACATTTATATATTACTTCATATTGGCCTAGATTGAAAATGTGTTTTTGTAACTCACATTTTTTCACTAAAGCAAATATTCCCTATCCGCCTACCCAAATGAACAAGATGACTCCATTTCTATTTTTCTTGATTGGAAAGCCATGCTTGGCGATACCATCTGCAGATTGCTGGGTTTCTGCCAAAGATTTAAATCAGGCTTGCAAAAAGTTACCTGCCTAAGGCTAGAAACTGTACTGGCTTACTAGAAAAGAAAACATGCTTGAATTTCGCCATCTGGTAAAAGAAAGTGAGAACCCTTTCAAAAGTTTTAATATTTGCTTCCCAATGATAGCACTATATTATAGTTAACAGTATTTCTAAAGCATAAAGATTGGGGGAAATTAAGGAATCCAATTGCCAAAATGTGGCCGATTAAGTACAAGTCTGATATGAAGGCTTACCCAGAGATCTTGATGTTAATGGCAGATGTTTCGGTATAAAAAGTAGATACCAGCCAGGCATGGCGCATGCTTGTAATCCCAGTACTTGGGAGGCTGAGACGGGAGGATCCAGGTTTGCGGCCAGCCTCAGCTACTTAGTGAGGCCCTCCACAACTTCGTGAGACCTGGTTTCAAAATAAAGGATAAAAAATAGGGCCGGGGGTGTAGCTCGGAGGTAGAACACCCCTGGGTTCAATCCCCGGTACCGCAAAAAAAAAAAAAAAGTAGATACCAGACAGGAGCGGAGAGAAATATGTCAAGTTGTGAATCCCCTCAGAATTCCTTGCGGGCAGTGCTGAAACCCTAGACCTGTGTGGATTTGGAATAGTGTGATGGTTATCTTTTTACATTTTTTTTAAAACAAATTTCTGCTTGGCAGATTCACCAAAGGCCAGAGGGGCCAATCTGTCTACATTCTGAGCCCTTCCCTTGGCAAGACCCCCGTGACAGGCTGGAGTCCGAGTCCTCTGAGCTGCCAGACTCTCCTCCACCCAGACATCATTCTGGGGTCCCCCTGAGGTCAGCAGTGTGAAGATGACCAGCTCCTTCCTAGCATGACGACCTTGGACCATGTGATCGCCACCCATCAGTCAGAGTGGGTCTCCTTCAATGAAGAGCCACTCTTTCCTGTCCCTGCTGAGGGTAAGGAGTGCTTGCATTTCTTAAAGTGACGAGAGTATCAAAGAACTGTGCCTGTTGTTATGGCTTCTACTTTCTCATTCTCTGGGTAGGATCTCAACCAAAAAGCTACTTGGGTCCCTTTCCTGAGATGTGTGAATTCCTCTACTTAGAAACCCAGAGGAAGCCAGGCGTGGTGGCACACACTTGTCATTCCAGTACTTGGGAGGCTGAGATAGGAGGATCACAGGTTCGCGGCCAGCCTCTGCTACTGAGCCCTTGAAATGCGGCGAATCTGAATTGAGATGTGCTGAAAGTGTAAAGTACCTACCATGAATTTTGAAGACCTCGTTTAAAAAAAAAGTTAAATACCTAATTAACAAGCTGGGTGTGGTGTTGGAGCATGCCTGTAATCCCAGTACTTGGGATGCTGAGACAGGAGGACTGCAGGTTCGTGGCCAGCCTCAACTTAGTGAGGCCCTCCACAACTTAGTGAGATCCTGTTTCAAAATAAAATATAAAATAGGGCTGGGAGTGTAGCTCAGAGGTAGAATGCCCCCGGGTTCCGTCTCCAATACCACCAAAATAAAGAAATTAATTAATTAATTAATTAAACCAAAAAATAAAATAGGGCTGGGGTATAGTTCAGAGGTAGAATGCCCCTGGGTTCAATTCCCAGTAAAACACACACACACACACACACACACACACACACACACACACACACAGTATACAGATTACATGTTGAAATTATAAATTTTCAGCACACTGGGCTGAAATACATGTTTTTTTTTTTACAGTACTGGGGATTGAACCCAGGGGCGTTCTACCTCCGCGCTACACCCCCGGCCCTATTTTTTTATACTTTATTTTAAAACCGGGTCTCACGAAGTTGCGGAGGGCCTCACTAAGTAGAGAGAGAGAGACAGGGAGAGAGAGAGAGAGAGAGAGAGAGAGAGAGCGAGCTGAGGCTGGCAGCGAACCCGGATCCTCCGGTCTCCACCTCCCAAAGTACTGGGATTACAAGCGTGTGCCACCATGCTGAAATACATGTTATTAAAAATAGTTTCTTAGGCCGGGCATTTAGCTCAGTGGTAGAGTATGTACTTTATATGGGCAAAGCCCTGGGTTCAATCCCTAGAACCACAAAAACAAAGAAACAAGAAAGTTTTTCCTGGTTTTTTTTTTACTTTTTATTTATTTATTTATTTATTTTTGTGTGTGTGGTACTGAGGATTGAACCCAGGGGCATTCTAACCTCCAAGCTATACACCCAGCCCTATCTTTATTCTTTAATTTGAAACAGTGTCTCACTAAGTTGTGGAGGGCCTCACTAAGTAGCTGAGGCTGGCCACGAACCTGTGATCTTCCTGTCTCAGCCTCTCAAATACTGGGATTACAAGTGTGCGCCACCATGCCTGGCTTCTTTTTACTTTTAAAAATGTGGCTACTTGGCCGGGCATGGTGGCACACGCTTGTAATCCCAGTACTTTGGGAGGCGGAGACCAGAGGATCCGGGTTCGCGGCCAGCCTCAGCTCTCTCTCTCTCCCTGTCTCTCTCTCTCTCTCTACTTAGTGAGGCCCTCCGCAACTTCATGAGACCCGGTTTCAAAATAAAGTATAAAAAATAGGGCCGGGGGTGTAGCGCGGAGGTAGAACGCCCCTGGGTTCAATCCCCAGTACCGCAAAAAAAAAAAAAAAAATGTGGCTACTAGCTGAGTGTGGTGGCTCACACCTGTAATCCCAGTACTTGGGAGGCTGAGACGGGAGAATCACAGGTTCAAGACCAGCCTCAGCCACTTAGCTAGCAAGACTATGTTTCAAAATAAATAATAAAATGGGGTTGGGGTTGTAGCTCAGAGGTAGAATGTCACGGGGTTCAATCCTCAGCACCGAAAAAAAAATAAGATAAACTGTGGTTACTAGAACACTTAGAATAATCACGTATGCGACTCACTTTTACTTCTGTTGGACAGTGCTAGTCTTCAGGCTTTGATTACATGCAGGGTACCAGTTTATTTGGCTTGTGATGCAAGAAAGGATTTTCATATTCTTTGCTTTTTAAAATTTTTCATATGGAAATATTGACCTTTTGGGAATACATTTGATCCACCACCATAATTAGTATACAGGTTTTTTTATTTTCATTTTTTTTTCAAGAGTATTAAATGTTCCAAGACCACTAAAGCAGCACAGAGTTCTGGGAAGAGCCCGTGTCATATTCAGCGGGTCGGTGGTGCAGCCTTTGCACCTGGCGCCTGCAGACCTGTGTAGTTTGGACTGCACTGAGCTGAAATTTGAATGCAAATGTCTTCAGTCCAGAGAGAAGCTCTACTGTTCAGCCACAGTCTCCACCAGTCCCTCTTGCCTTTCCTTTGTCCCACTCGCCTCTGGCATATTTCTTATTTGACCGCTCTAGACATTTTAATTTGTGATCCTCAAAGACTACAGTAGATGCTGAGATAAAATAGTGAATAAGATTCCTCAGCCTACCTAGATACTGACTACAGATGTGCTTTACATGTTGTTTTGTTTTGTTTTGTGTGTGTGGTACTGGGGATTGAACCTAGGGGCATTCTAACCTGAGCTACACCTCCAGCCTTATTTTATTTGCTGTTTTGAAATAGGGTCTCACTAAGTTGCTGAGACTGGCCTCAAACTGGCGATCCTCCTGTCTTAGCCTCCTAAGTCCTGGGATCACCAGCATGTGCCACCGTGCCTGACAGCTTTACATGTTTTTACACATAGTTTTTGCATATCGTTAAGGAAGAAATCCTTTAGCACTGAGATGAGTCCATCCTCCCCTCCAACTACAATTGTTAGTCCTGTAGTCCCCCTCTCCCATCTTTATTTTTTTGCTTCTATCACTCGCCAGTTCTGATGAGTGTCTTTCCTCACCTGACCGTGATGTCTGCTGTCTGTCTCAGGGGGCCCTGAAGAACACCTCCAAGGACTGTCCTCTTCTTCAGACCACTCAGAGAGCTCCTCTGGGGAGAACCATGTGGTGGATGCAGCCTCTCAGGACCTTTCTCACTCGGAGCAGGATGACTCCTCCGAGAAGATGGGCCTCATCTCGGAAGCGGCCTCCCCTCCTGGGAGCCCCACGCAGCCCCCACCTGACCTGGCCTCGGCCATCAGCAGCTGGGTTCAATTCGAAGACGACACACCCTGGGCCAGCACCTCACCATCTCCTAAGGAAACAGGTGGGACAGGTGGGAGGCGGAAGGTTCTGGCTCGGTATATGCTAAGCAGGTGCTTCCCCATGAGCCGTCTGAGGGCGGCCAGGAGTCTACTGTACTTGCTCCAGAGCCCTGGAGCACTGGCCACTCAGGAGAGAGCAGAGAGCTCACCTGGTTTAATTCTTCCTGGAGCACCAGCCACTCAGGAGAGAGCAGACAGAGAGCTCACCTGGTTTAATTCTATAACTGGTTTTTGTGGACATAAGCACACAAAAGAGTTGACATGTTCTGGACATTTTCAGCCTTTTTTTTTGCGGTACCGGGGATTGAACGCAGGGGCGTTCTACCTCCGCGTTACGCCCCTGGCCCTATTTTTTATACTTTTATTTTGAAACTGGGTCTCACGAAGTTGCAGAGGGCCTCACTAAGGAGAGAGAGAGAGAGAGAGAGAGAGACAGGGAGAGAGAGAGTGAGAGAGCTGAGGCTGGCCGCGAACTCGGATCCTCCGGTCTCTGCCTCCCAAAGTACTGGGATTACAAGCGTGCGCCACCACGCCCAGCCATTTTCAGCCTTTTACACTTGTCCTTGGCGATTGACTTGTCTTTGGAAGAATATACATGTTCTTTTTTAATCTATTAGGGATTGGAATTATACTTACTCAGCACCTAAACTATAAGCTGCTTACACATAGAATGTCTATCGCAAGGTGGATCACTGACCTTCTCTCATTGAGTCCCCAGACTAAACATGGGCAGTCTCATGCCCCAGACCTCTGAAGTCCTTTAGGGGTAGAGAGGATCATAAATGGTAAAGCTCTTATTTTATGGCATTTAAATGCCTGAAGCTACACTGGGGAGCTCAGAAAAGCCAGGGAGTTGTTAGTCCCCACCCCGGCGGCCTGGCTACTTATTGTGTTGTACACTGAAGCACACCAAGGGTAACTAGATAACTTTTGCATCTGTATTAGTTTCCTACTTGCTGCTGTAACACATTACCACAAACTTTTTGGCTTAAACAACACGAGATTATCATCTTACAATTCAGTATTCAGTGGTCTATCACGGGTGTCACTGGGCTAGAATCAAGGTGTTGGTAGGGCCGCATTCCTTTCTGGAGGTTCTATGGGAGAATCTAGTTCTTGGCTCTTCTTAGCTTTCAGAGGCTGCCCATATTTTTTGACACATGAGCCCTCCAAAGCCAGGAATGTAGCATCTCTCTGTGCCTTTCTCCAAAGTGACAGCTTTCTGTAACTGTGCCTCTCTTTTCCAATTTTTATGCACCCACTGTGACTACACTGGGCCCATGAGGGTAATTTCCTCATGTCCAGGTCCTTTACATAATCACATAGGCAAAGTTCCTTCTGTCATTAAGGTAACATATTCATAGGTTCCAGGGATTTGAATGTGGACATCTTGTGGGTAGGGCATTATTCTGTCTACTACAGAGACCTATTAGCAAACATCAGGTTTGGTATGTTTTTCTGTAGGTAGATTAAATGTTTTGCTACTTTTACTTTTTGTAAATGATCCCTTTGTCAGACATGTTTCCACACCAATTAAATGACTCTAAGATTTAATACATGATTCTACCATATAACAATCATTCTCATTTTTACATAATGCTTTACGCATTTATGTATAGTTTTCATACATAAGTATCAGATTTTCAGTGAATTGTTGGTGTTGCTCAAAGCAGCATGGGGGATGCGACAGGTCTAGACAGGCTTCCAGTCTGGCCGAGAGGGTGAAATGACTCTTACTGAACACCTAACATCGCAAGATACTGGGATAAATATTATACCTGTGGGGGGAAGTTACTGAACACTGGTGCTATTCTTTGAATGTTTTCTCTCTCCACAATTCATGTCTGAATCTAATCCCCAATGTGTTGGTATTAGGAGGGGCGAGGGGTCTTTGGGAGGTGATGAGGTTATGACAATAGAGCCCTTTTGAATGGGATTAGTGCCCTTATCAAGAAGCTTTAGGGAGTGTCCCCTCCTTTGATGACACAGTGTTAGTCCCTTCTGCCACGTGAGAGAACACAGCTAGAAGCTGCTGTCCAGAAGGAACAGGCCCTCACTGGACACTGAATCTTCTAGTGCCTCGATCTCAGACTTCCCAGTCTCCAGGTCTGTGAGTAATAACGTTTCAATTGCTTATAAATTGCCTGGTCTAAGAGATTTTGTTATAGCAGCGGGAATGGGCTAAGAAAATAGCAGTGAATCAGTATGGAAGTATGTTCTTTATTTTTAATTAGATACCTTTTTTTTTGGTGTTACTAGGGATTGAACCCAAGGCCTCCCTTATACCTCCCATAGGCAGGTGCTCTACCACTGAGCTACATCCCCAGCCCTTTTAATTTTTTTGAAATTTTGAGACAGGGTCTCACTAAGTTGCCCGTGTTGTCCTTGAACTTGCGATCCTTCTGCCTCACAGCTCCTGAGTAGCTGGGAGTACGGGTGTGGGCTAATCATACCTGGCTGATAATATATATGTATTGAATACTTACTCTCTCAAGGCACCATGCCCAATGCTTTAATTGAATCATCTCATGTAATCCTTATAGTAATCAGAGGAGGAATTATTATTGATATTATATTCATATTTCCATGAGAAGACCGAGTGGTTTGGGTTTTTGCCCAGGTTGCGTGCTGGGAAGTGGCAGGAAAGAGCTCTGACAGCAGGCAGGCTGGCCCCAGGACCTTGCAGCAGCCTGGGGTGTGCCGTGCTCTGTGGACCTTGCTTTTCCTGCTGCTGTAGCTGCTGCAGTGCCCTCCCCCCACTCCCTCATTACACAGGAGGCGGGGGATGGGAAGGTAGGTACCTCCAGCTCCTTGATTCTAGTCAGGGCATGCAGATTTTTCACATCTTGTTCATACCTTACCTTTGGCCTCGAAGATTTCCTGATTGTTCAAAACTGTTCATATGACAGATGGGTCAGTTTATTTCAACTCTTTGCTCCTTATTTTTGCAAAACTAATTTTGGGGTAAGTCCTAGTTATGTTGCCTCTATTTAACTGAGGATGTTATTGACAATGGTTTTGAATTGTGTGTGTGTGTGTGTGTGTGTGTGTGTGTGTGTGTGTGTGTGTGTGTTAGTTATTGGGAATTGAACCCAAGGGTGTTGTAATTCTGAGCTATACCCCTGACCCTTTTTTATTTTTAATTTTTTAACAGGGTCTCACTAAATTGATGAGGGCCTCATTAGTTGCTGAGTTTGATCCTATGATCCTCCTGTCTCGGCCTCCCAATATTGGGATTACAGGCGTGCACCACCATGACCGGTGATAAAACTTTATTTATTCTTTAAGGCAACAATTGTCATGTTTTGGCCTAAAGACCCCGGGGTTTCCCAAGGCCTCTGTGCAGTCACAATTTTATTCATAATAATTCTAAGAGGTTATTTCCTTTTTTTACTGCATTGATTATTCAGAAGTAATAGCGAGTTAAATTTCTGACCATTATATATTCATAGTAAAAATACAAACCCCGAATTTTACTTAGCAATATACTTGATGAAGCAGTGAAAGTATTGATTTTATTAGATTTTGATTCTTCAGTATATCTTTCTAAATATTCTCTGCAATATATTAGGAAATAAACAGAACACTTTTGCTTCATATCAAAGTATGTTTGCTGTTTGGGGAAGGAGTGGTTACCTCAAAAACAATTGGGTTTAAATTGTTTTTTTAATTTTAAAATATCAACTTAGAAAGTTAAAAATTATTTTAAAATTATTTTTGAAAATCAAAATAATGCAAAAATATCCTCGTTGAACAAAATATCCATATTTTTAAAGACAAGATCCAAAAACCACATGCCTAATTCTGCAACATTCAACTCACCCTAATTCTGGGCCTCCTGCCAATAAAATTTTATTTATAAAAATAGGTGGTTAACTTGTTGCTCATAGTTTACTCTTTTGATTTGATAGTTTAAAAATATTATATTGAAGTGTTACTTCAATAACTGAGTTTTGGGAACCCACTTAAATTTTACACCCAAGGCAAGTGCATCATATTCTTTACCCTAATCCCAGCCCTGCATTGTTCTAATGATATGACATTTACTGGTATTATTAGAAAGGAAATCAAGAAATGACAACTTTCTTTTTTTTTTGCGGTACCAGGGGTTGAACCCAGGGGCATTCTACCTCTGAGCTCCACCACAAGCCCTATTTTTTATTCTTTATTTTGAATCAGGGTCTCACTAAGTTGCAGAGGGCCTCACTAAGTAGCTGAGGCTGGCTGTGAACCTGCCATCCTCCTGTCTCAGCTTCCCAAGTACCGGGATTACAAGCGTGCACCACTACTCCCAGCTGACAACTTTCAAATGAATAAAAAGAGTCATTTTGGCTTGACAATTGCTCAAACATTAGTAATCCCATCTGTTTCCATGTATGAACATTTCACTCAGCCTTGTGGAGATGGAGCTCTCTGCCTCAGGAGGAGCCTGCAGACTGATTGACTCGCAGTCTGGATGCCTGATAAGTAGAGACACACAGCAGGAATAAGGCATGCCCAGGGCTGCCCCCACCCCCAGCAGTGTTTCTAAATCTAGAAACCTTGGAGAAATCTGGAGAGCATTGGGGTCATAAAAATAACAAAAAGTAATAAATCTGAGGGCCAAATCCCAAATCTCCTGCCAATATCCAACTTGACCCATCAGTGAACTTAATAAAAGGCTGCGGGGCGCATTCCTATTACCCAGGCCAGCCTCTCCCACATAGGGTGACTCCCTGGGTTTCCTCCCTTGCCCTGCGTTTAACAATAAGCAAAAGTGGTTTGTAGAGCTAAAGCCAAGTGATAAGCAGGACACATGGGCCTCAGGCCCCCTCAGCATAGATAATGTGGACATGCCTCAAGTTAGACAGTTGTTCTATTCCGAAGATTGTTGGGCAGCTCAGAATTTAATTTGCATCCAAAATATTTGGATCCATGTGCTGTGTCGATAGTACCACATATGTAATTGCAGACATTACACAGAAATGACCCAGATGTGTGCAGCAAGTGATCTCATGGTGACAGAGACGTTGTGAGACTTCTTGCACATGTGGCTGCCGGCTCTGTCCATTTGCTTGTACTAAGTTTTGTGATATGGTCGACTGTGTAACAGTACCCAAAGACGTCAAGTCCTAGTTACTGGAACCTATCAGGGCTATCTTATTTAAAAAAGGGGTCTTTTCAGATGTGATTAATATATATATGAAAAGAAAAAACAAACCAAAACAAAATCTTGCAATCCTTAGTGTATGTGTGGAGTATGTAGGTATGACTCCAGGCATGCCGGTGGGGATGTTCAGCCAGACAAAGTACTTTTTTTATGCCTCAGCCATCTTCCTAGACACATCAGTATCACCGGAGCAAACTGACTTTTTTATAATGTATAGTTGCAATTTTCAGTTTCTCCCCATGTCTTATTTGCTTCTATTAAATGCTTAGACCTTCGAATTAGATATTTATAAGTCAGGAGAAAAGGGGGAAAAATGTTTTTCTGGTACGTGTGCCATGCAACCTCTCTATGGATATCTTTTTCTGAGATGGCCGTGATCTTGGGCAAAGAGAAGAAGGTGGAAGGATGAGGCGGAAGAGAAGTAGGACTCATACCCCTACTCCTCACCTTGATTTCTGGAAGGCAAAGGACGTAGCCAACAGTTCCATGCCTGACCTTCCTGGCTTGCAAAGAAGAGCTGGGAAGCAAAGCACAGTGCACATGCAGGAGCAGCTAGGTGAAGAAATGATGCCTGGGATACTTCTTTTCCCTCTCCAAGTTCTCTTTTCCCCATTCTTTCATGTTTTTCTGGCAGTTGAAGAGAGAAAAAAACAAAACCCACAAACAATATATCTTTTAAGCCACTCCACCTAAGAATAAAGCCAAGGGAGCATTGGATTTCAGCCTGGAATGGGAATCTACTATTTGCCCTAATTAAAATGCAAGGAGGTTGTAGGCACAGTGAAATCAGGGACAAAGAGACTGTCATTAGTGGTAGATCTCTTATTTTTGTGGCATTTAAATGGCCAGAGCTGCCTTGGGGAGCTTAGAGAAGCCAGGGAGTTGTTAGGCTCCACCCTGGTGACCTGGCCACTTATTTTATTGTGCACTGAGCATACCAAGGGTGATTGGATAACTAGGAGCAACAGTTGGTGGGGAAAACAACTCTAGAAATGCGTAAGTCCTTCAAAGGACCAACTTTCTTTTGGACTTTAACTAGGGCAGGATTTGAAGTGATTAAGTGTCATGGTGGTTGGTCTGGGAGAAAGGAGAGACATGATCTTCTTTAGAAACATATGACTAAAATAAAGTGAGAGCAGTAAATGCCTTTTTTATCGCCACATGGATGGGAAGAAAGACTGGTATTCATTCTTTAGACCTGAAGATACTTGGAATGAAGTGCTAGATAAAATCATTCCCCTTGAATCTTTCATGAAAATTGTTTCCTCTATTAAAACCCTGAAATCTGACGGAGGCTGAATGTGGGATTCATCTCTTTGACTTAATAAGACCAATTTGAACTGGGCCGTGTTGGTAAATGTTCTCTTCAGAAAGATTTTTACTCAAATTTTAAACATGAAAGACTTAACACTTAAATTAGCCACAGGAGCCCTGTTCACGTTTCAGTGTAAAGATGCCATACAGTTCAGGGTTCTGTGGTGAAAAATGTTAAGGAATTTAATGGAAATCTTGTTTGCTGAAGTCTGAGCTTAGATGCATAGATGTTCTGCTAATAATGAGTAGAATCAAAAGAGTAAAACAAACCAGAGAACAAACCTCTGGCAAGTCTGTTCAAATTAAAACTAAATCTTCATATTGTTCTCTAAAGAGATGTTTTTGAAAATGGACCTAAACCCAGCTGGTGTTTTGTTCATATTGGGTCTTTAGCAATGTGATCCTGACTTTTTCTAGCTGCAAAAACTTAGATTAACTTATATAAGGCCTCCTCCTCTGTCATTTTGTTTTTTTTTTTTTTTTTTTTTGTACTGGGAATTGAACCCAGGGGCAGACTATCTCCAATCTATACCCCAAATCTTTTTTTATTTTTATTTTGAAATAGGGTCTCGCAGAGTTGCCAAGGGTCTCATTAAATTGTGAGGCTGGCCTTGAACCTGCAACCCTTCTGTCTCAGCCTCCCAAGTATTGGAATTACAGGAGCAGGCCACCATACCTGGCTCCTCTGGGTTTCAAAATTTTTAGTTCTGTCCTGCGTCACAAAGAATATAGTTGTCAGCTTACCTATCACCTAAAATCTCATTCTCTCTGAGCAAAGACTGGCTTCCAGGTGGTCCAAGTTTACAAGTATCTGCTTGTGCGCTTAGGATATATTTGCAAATGCCTGCAGATATATTGACTGAAAGAGCAAAATTCATCCTTAAAATTAAGACAAAAAAGAAACTAAGGCACTAAATTAAGGCTTCCTGTCCACTCATCACATTATGCGCTGACCTTCGTCCACGGACATGGCAATTTTTTGGCAAGACCAGGGCTGAATTGGACCCATTATGCAGATCTTACAGGATGTGCATAATTATAAACATTAAAAAAAATTTTCATTTCCGGAGTATTTGTCCCATGGCCCAAGCAAAACACTAGTATTCCCTGTGCTTCAAATGTCTTCCCTAAAAGTTTGGGCTAAGGCCTTCCCATTGTGTCTGGGGGAGCTAATTATTTGGGGCCAGAGAAAGAGCTACTTGTTTGGGGGAGGATCAGAGATGATGTCAGCCATGTAAGAGGGAGGCTAGGGTGACAGCTGAGAGACTAGCCCCGCGGTTCATTTCCATTATGTTGTTCATTCTGGCTACCAGGGGTGGGTGGCGGGTGGCGGTGCCAGCAGATCCCAGCTATTGGGCAGATATGTGGACAGGGCCGATGGCATTTTGCATCCATATGTATGTCCCTCCTCAACAGAGGCAGTCTTATTTTCTTTTAATACCTTGAATTGTTCTTCTCTGCTTCTAAATGTAATTTATGACCTTTCCAGAGGACATGCCCAGGAATAAATTTCAGCAGAGCCCTTCCTCTCTGTGAGGCGCCGCTCGCACCATCACCATCCCCGCTCTTGCCGTTCCAGACAACTTCACTGCTGCCCTCACTGTTCCCTCTGCCCCAAGGGCTGCCCCAAGACTCCAGCCCAGTCTCCTCAGGGAGGCCCAGGACACTCTGTGCCCACCCTCGGGCTTTTTCCTGCTTTAAATGTCTATAGACTATGTCTGTATCTGAATTTGGTCATATATTTATTGTCCAGTTTGCTTATTTATTGTCTTTCTACCCCATAAAGAGAGGAGCTTCATCTCTCTAATTTACTCTCTGTCCCAGAATATGATATGTGGAACTTACTATGTGCTGACTTAGTATCTGTTGGATTAGTGAATGAAAAGATAAAAGGTGTATAACAAACCTACTGCAGAAAAACTAAATGACTCCCACTGGGACTTATGAGCTGTTAGGCAGACCATGAAGGATGGCTTCCTCAGTAAAGTCAGTATTTTTTTAAACAACAACAACAAACCAAAGAGACAAAAAAAAATTGGCAAATAAACTAGGCCAGCCTCTTACTTGCTGTGCTTTTTTCTTATTAACTGAATATTATGATCAGTTTATAATTCCCATTGTTACATATTCCCCCCAAGCGAAAATCATACCCCTAGACGAACAAGCCACCCATTATATACTCAATATCTATACACACATACATAGGTATACGTACACCACATACATACACATAGATATGTGCAAATATATGCACATATACAACATGTACATTACACATATACATACGCACGTATACAACATATATACTTTTATGGTTTGGAGATAGAATGTCCCTCAGAAAACCTCATGTGCTAGGCTATGCAGCTAGGTTCAGAGGTGGGGCATGTCTGGAGGAGGTAATTCACTGGTGGTGTGGCCTTGGGGACTGTATCTGCCCTTGGCACCCTCCTTTCTCTCTCTCTACCTCTCTCTCTGCTTCTGGCCGCCATGAACTGAGTGGCCACTGCCTTGCCTTTTCCTGAGGTTTCTGCCTTGGAGCCAGCCCATCATGGAGTGAGCCTCTGAAATCTCTGAAACTGTGAGCTAAATAAACCTTTCCTCCTCCAGAGTGTTCTTGTCAGGTATTCTGGTCACAGCGATGAAAAAGCTAATTAAAATATATATTTGCACATATACTTACACATATATATCATATATTCACATAACATCACATATATACTTATACGCAGACAGACATATGCACAAACACACGTGAACATATATTTTTTCTCTGGGGCTGCCTTTAAAAAAAACTCACTTAAAATTGTCTACTCTCTTTTTGTTGTATTTAAAGGTACTGTCATGCCTTGGGGGAAGAGGAGAGCTCTCTAAGTTTTTTCCAGTTCTTTAAAAGGAACCTTAAAATATTAAAATTCCAGTATGAACTCTTCCACAGAATGTGCCAGCTCATCCAGGGAGGCTTTGTGGCCTACCTTACCCTCAGTGTGGGACACTAAACACAATAAACTATCCAAGCATGCATCAATTAACTAGTGCATTCATGCAAAAAATATTTAGGTACTGGGAATGCAATTATGGAAAAGCTGGACACAGTCCCTGCCCTCCCCAAGTTGAGGTTACCCAAACAGTTGGGCAGTCTGTTACTAATGGAGCCTTCTGGGAGTGAACAAGAGCTCCTCTGAAACAGTGCTGGGGACAGCTGCTTCTTATTGCCAGCTATGAAATGGCAGGAGAACCCCAAATGAAGAATGGAATTAGATCTACTTTGTATTCAAGGATGGGGACCTTCATAGCATTGGGGAAAAAAATCATGTAGCCCTAGTGATTAGACATCAAAGTGTAAATAAAGGACATGACAAAAAACTTATGTAAGTATTTAATATTTCAATCTATCCAGCATCCCAAAGGAGAAAAAAGAAAAAATATACTGTATTAGCTGACAATTTATGAATGTCTTACTTAAGCAGTGTTGCTCTGAGCCCCCATATGAGCTATTCACTGTTCAAGGCACTGTAGATACAGCTGATTTTCCTGCCCCATGGAACACATGTCCTGCTGGGGGAGCTATACCAGAAACACCATAAAGAGGTAGAAGGGTGATAAGTGGAAAGGGAAGAAAAATGAGGCAAAAGAAGAGAATGTGTTGAGAAGGTTATGAAATTTTTAGGGAGTTACTTTTCTTTTTTGGTGGTACTGGGGATTGAATCTGGGGCATTCTACCTCCGAGTTACACCCCCAGCCCTATCTTTTATTCTTTATTTTGAAATAGGGTCTCACTAAGTAGCAGAGGCTGGCTGCAAACCTGCGATTCTCCTGTCTCAGCCTCCCAAGTACTGGGATTACAAGTGTGTGCTACCACGCCCGGCTAGGGAGTTACTTTTTAGAAGGGAATATGAATAAAGATGTGAGGAATATAAGGGAGGGATCCTTGCAGAAATTGGGGAGGGACCTCTCAAATGAAAGGAACAGCAAGCAGGTGAAAAGCCCCAAGAGTTGGCCATACTCATGGTCTGTGACTGGAGCAGAGTGAATGGAGGGACAAAGAGAGCTCAGGAGGAAGGTCATGGGGCCTCAGACACTTAGGTCCTTTCAGGGCCTGGAGAAGATTTTGACTTTTATTATGGGTGAGGTGGAAGCCATTGGAGGGTTTGGGGCAGAGGTGTTCCGTGATCCAACTCAATTTTAATGAGCAATTCTGTTAAAACTGTGGCTTGCTATCGTGTAGCAGGTGGGAGTATCCTGGTTGAGAACAGGCTAAGAGGAGGACAGATGTAGACCCAGGGAGGTCAGGCAGGAGACCACTGTGTTGGTTCAAAAGAACATGGCAGCTTGGTCCAGGATGGTATCTTGGACGTGGCTGGAAGTGATTGGGTTCCAGATATTTTTCAAAAAAGTAGGACTAACAGAACGAATGATGGACCAAAGGTGAGAAGAATTGAGTACAACATGATGGTTTCATTCTGAGCACTGAAAGGGAGAAGGAGCTGGTTTGGAAGGGATAACTGTAACTTACTTTTGGACATATAAAGTTGGAAATCTAAATGGAGAGTTCAAGTAGATTGAACAGGGATATACCTGAAAATGATTAACTATTACCACTCAACCCATTTTGAATACTTTTGTGTGAAACACTTTTTTGCAAGGCCTTTGTTAGTGTTACCCTAATCTCGTAGTGAGGTTTATACTCTTTTTTTAGCCCTATTATACAGGTGAAAAATTGGAGGAACAGATGGATGAAATAATTTGCCCCAGGTTGCAGGGCTGGACCCAGCCCATGAACCGGGCAATCTGGATTCCGGGCCCTTGTTCCTAACATCATAGGAACGGGGCAGAGGCAGATTTTGATCTTTCACTTTATTCTTTTTGGGTGAATGTGGTTCTGAAGCATTGTAATGGCAGCAGCCCACTTCTGTCTGGCTCAGGCATCAAAGGTCTGGCCCTGGGAGAAGAGCCAGGTCCAGGCTCAATACTATCCTTTATCTCTCATTTCAATTTAACTTGTAGCCCAAGAACATTTAACTCGGAACCTAAATAAAATAACTCACTCAAGATTTTGAAGCTGATAAATAAATAAAATATTTGACCAAATGAGGGCAGTTTATGAGCTGGAGGGACCTTGCCTGTCCCTGCTGCATTACTCTAAGTTTCTTTTTCAAGGGAAACAATGATGGTTTATCTAGCGAATGCAAAGAACCAATGTGAAGATAAGAATAGTTAAAATAGCTTCTTTCCTTTCGGAGTCATCAGTGTTTTTCATATGTGGTTTTAATACGTTTTATTCATTATTAAATAAAAAAAGGAAAAAAAATTTTTTTGCAGTACGGGGGATGGAACCCAGGGGCGTTCTACCTCTGAGCTACACCCCCCGGCCCTATTTTTTATACTTTATTTTGAAACCAGGTCTCATGAAGTTATGGGGGGCCTCACTAAGTAGCTGAGGCTGGCCGTGAACCTGGATCCTCCGGTCTCCGCCTCCCAAGTACTGGGATTACAAGCGTGCACCACCACGCCCGGCCTGGAAATTTAAAAATATTAAATTACAAGCCGGGCGTGGTGGTGCACGCTTCTAATCCCAGTACTCGGGAGCCTGAGACTGGAGGATCCGGGTTCGCGGCCAGCCTCAGCTACTTAGTGAGGCCCTCTGCAACTTAGCGAGATCCTGTTTCAAAATAAAGAATAAAAAATAGGGCTGGGGGTGTAGCTCAGAAGTAGAATGCCCCTGGGTTCCATCCCCAGTACCACAAAAAAAATTAAATTACAAAGAACAACAGAACCCATTCTCGGGGTCCTGCCCGAGAGTGGCACGAACTGGACAGGGGGGCAAGTGTCGTGGCTCGCCCAAAGACCAGGGAGCCGGGAGACAAGTCAAGCAAGATCTCGTTTATTTAGGAAGACAGTGCACTTTTAAAGTAAAGGCCATAAAGGAAATTCCAGAGTGATAGGGTGGGGCCCAATGGGGCAAGAGTTACCGCCCCCCTGTGACCTATCATAGGCGAAGGCACCTGTTGTCCGTGAGCACGGAAGGAGGTAACTGCCTATCATAGCCCTCCTGAGGTTAGGTGGGGCTAACCGCGGGACCTCCCTCTGAGGGGTCCACCAGCGCCATCTTTGCCATTAATATGCTGAGTCATTGCCACGTGGAAGAGGCCCGGTACTCTAGAGCAGGCTTCTGCTAGTCCACCAGGCCCTTTCATGGCACCGGGTGGGGGGCCCAACAACCCATCACCCACTTTTAAAAACAGGGTACTGTCATCATGCAGAAGCCCTGTGACCCCCCACTGTTACAGCTCCTCCTCCATCACATCCCTTTCCTTCTCTTTACATCACCACCTTCCCCAGCTTCATGATAATGCCTGCGTTACTTTTCTTGACAGCTTACTACCTACACATGCACCAAGAATGACTTAATTTAGCCTGGTTTTGAATTTTGAATAAATGGAATAATGCTGTAGTTATTATTTTGTGACTTGCTCCTTGAACATAACATTGTTTCTGAGATTTGTCCATGTCATTACCTATAGCTCTAATTCCTTTAATTTTTTTTTTTTTTGCGGTACCGGGGATTGAACGCAGGGGCGTTCTACCTCCGCGCTACGCCCCCGGCCCTATTTTTTTATACTTTATTTTGAAACCGGGTCTCATGAAGTTGTGGAGGGCCTCACTAGGTAGAGAGAGAGAGAGAGAGAGAGAGAGAGACAGGAAGAGAGAGAGAGAGCTGAGGCTGGCTGCGAACCCAGATCCTCCGGTCTCCGCCTCCCAAAGTACTGGGATTACAAGCGTGCGCCACCACGCCCGGCCTCCTTTAGTTTTTATGTTGTGTATTCCATTAGAGTTTTAATAACACACCACAATGTATTTATTTATTGTGTTACTGATAATAATAATCATGGAATTTGGGGTACTTTTTTTTTTGCGGTACCGGGGATTGAACCCAGGGGCGTTCTACCTCCGAGCTACCCCACCCCCACCCCCGGCCCTATTTTTAATCCTTCATTTTGAAACCGGGTCTCACGAAGTTGCGGAGGGCCTCACTAAGTAGCTGAGGCTGGCCAGGAACCGGGATCCTCTGGTCCCTGCCTCCCAAGTACTGGGATTACAAGCGTGCGCCACCATGCCCGGCGAATGTGGGGTACTTTAATTGTTCACATTTTCACAGTTAGCAGTTAGAACGTGCTTCTGTGAGCATTTTTTGTTTTTGTTTTTCTAGGAGATGTTTTTAAAATACATCCTGGTGAACATGTGCAAGTGGTTCTTTTGTGTAAAAAAGTAGGGAGGGAGTTGCTGCACTGTGGGATGTGTGCCCTTTTCTAAGTGGTTCCTATTTATTCTCCTGACAACTTTATCTGAGAGATGCTGCGACTCCACTTCCCTGCCTACATTTGGGATTGTGATGTTTTTCTACTTTGTCAAGAGAAAAAGAAGGGGATGGAGATGGAGTAATAGTATCTGAGGTGGTTTTAATTGGCATATCCTAGATTACCAGTGACTTTGAGAATCTTTTTTTTCTTCAAAAAATTAATTTTTTTAGTATATTCCTGTTGGATTCTCTACCTTTTTTTTTTTTTTTGTAAAATTCCTAGGAGTTCCCCGTAGGTATGATGTATGGTAGATATACTCTCCAACCATGCGGATGGTCTTTACATTCATTTTATGGTGCCTGTTTTTCTTTTCCTTTCTTTCCTTTTTTTTTCAGTATTGGGGGTTGAACATAGGGGCATTCTACGTCTGAGCTACACCAGCAGACCTATTTTTTTTTTATTTTGAAACAGGGTCTCACTAAGTTGCTGAGGACCTCACTAAATTGCTGAAGTTGGCCTTGAACCCGCAATCCTCCTGTCTCAGCCTCCCAAGTACTGGGATTACAGGCATACACCACTGCATCTAGCCGTGGTGCCGCATGCACGCGCGCACGCATGCACGCGCGCACGCATGCACGCGCGCACGCATGCACGCGTGCACGCGCATGTGTGTGTGTGTGTGTGTGTGTTACTGGGGATCGGACCCAAAGACATTCTACCTCCTAGTTATACTCCCAGCCCTATTTTATTTTTATTTTTATTTTTATTTTTTTATTTTTTTATTTTTTTATTTTTTTGCGGTACCGGGGATTGAACGCAGGGGCGTTCTACCTCCGCGCTATGCCCCCGGCCCTATTTTTATACTTTATTTTGAAACCGGGTCTCACGAAGTTGCAGAGGGCCTCACTAAGAAGAGAGAGAGAGAGAGGGAGACAGGGAGGGAGGGAAGGAGAGAGAACACTTGCATGCCTGCGTGCTGAGGCTGGCTGCGAACCCGGATCCTCCGGTCTCCGCCTCCCAAAGTACTGGGATTACAAGCATGCGCCACCACACCCGGCTATTTTTATTTTGAAACAGGCTCTCGCTAGGTTAATGAGAGTCTCACTACTTGCTGAGGCTGTCCTTGAACCTGTGATCCTCCTGTCTCAGCCTTCCAAGTACTGGGATTACAGGTGTGTGCCACCACACCTGGCAAAGGTTTTTTCCCCCTTGTTCTTAGCTTATTTGGTTTTTTAAATTTTTTATTTTTTTATTTATTGGTGCATTGTAATCATCCATCTTGATGGGTTTCAGGGTGGTAGAAGTATACATGCACACATTGGTAGCTTATTTGTTTTTTGGGTCTTTTTTGTGTTTAAAACTTTTTAGAACTGGGGATCGAACCCAGTATACTTGCAAGGAAAGCACGTTGTCACTGAACTACATCACAGCCCTATGGTACCTATTTTAATGATAGAAAATTTGATATCTTTCTTATTCCTTCCTTTCTTCCTTTTATTTCTGTGGTGCTGAGGAATTGAACCCAGGGCTTCGTGAGTGCTAGGCAGGTACTTTACCACTGAGCTACAGCCCCAGCACTATTTTTTTTTCTTTTATGCAGAGGGCTTTCTGTGTCTTGGTTCTTTATTTTTATTTTTCTTTTTTTGGTACTAAGGATCAAACCAAAGGACAGTCTACCTCTGAGCTACACCGCAGTCCTTTTTATTCACAATAGCCTCAAAACAAAAACTTAAGGATAAATCTAACCAAGGAGGTAAAAGACCTCTACAATGAAAAGTATACAACAATAAAGAAATAAATTGAAGAAGACCTTAGAAGATAGAAAGACTTCCCATGTTCTTAGATAGGCAGAATAAATATTGTCAAAATGGCCAAAAGTGATCTATAGATTCAGTGCAATCTCTATTGAAATACCAATGTCCTTCTTCACAGAGTTAGAAAAGACAGTCCTAAAATTTATATGGAAAAACAAAAGATCCAGAATAGCCAAAGCCATTCTAAGCAATAAGAACATGCAGGAGGCATCACAATACCTGTCTTCAAATTATACTACAGAACTACAGTAACAAAAACACCATGGTGTTGGCACAAAAACAGACACATAGACCACATGCCTGTTAATTTTTGACAAAGGCATCAAAAGCATATGTTGGAGAAAAGACAGCCTTTTCAACAAGTAGTGCTGGAAAAACTGGGTATCCATATGTAGAAAAATAAAATTACAAGCTGCACGCTTGTAATCCCAGATCTTGGGAGGCTGAGACCGGAGGATCGGGGTTCATGGCGAGCCTCAGCTACTTAGTGAGGCCCTCTGCAACTTAGTGAGACCCTGTTTCAAAATAAAGAATTAAAAAAAATAGGGCTAGGGGTGTAGCGCAGAGGTAGAATGCCCCTGGGTTCAATCCTTAGTACTGCAAAAAGAAAAAGAAAAGAAAATTACACCCCAGTCTCTCAACCTGCAGAAGAGTCAGCTCAAGGTAGATCAAAGTAGACCAGAAACTTCGCAATTACTTGGAGAGGGCATATGACCAACTCTCTAACACATAGGTACTAGTAGAGACTTCCTTCAGTAAGACCCCGAAAGCTCAGGAAATAAAACTGAAAATCAATAAATAGAATGACATCAAATCGAAAAGCTTCTGCACAGCAAGGGAAACCATAAAGAGTCTAAAGAGAGAGCCTGCAGAATGGGAGAAAATCTTTGCCAGCTACTCTTCTGATAGAGGACTAATATCTAGAATATAAAAAAATTCAAAAACGTTAACACTAAAAAACCAAATAACCCAGTAAAAAATGGGCAATTGAACTAAATAGATACTTCACAAAAGAAGAAATACAAATGGCCAATAAATATATGAAATAATAATGTTCTACATCATTAGCAATCAGGGAGATGCAAATCAAAACAATGTCAAGATTCAATCCAACTCCAGTTAGAATGGCGATCATCAAGAATACAGACAGTAATAAATGCTGGAGGGGGTGTGAGGAAATAGGAACTCTTATACACTGTTGGTAGGACTGCAAATTAGTACAGCCATTATGGGGAACAGTATGGAGGTTCCTCAAAAGACTAGGAATTTAACCACCATATGACCCAGCTATACCACTCCTCATTATCTTTCCAAAAGAATTAAAGTCAGAATACTATAGTGATACATGCATACCTATGTTACTAGCAGCACAATTTACAATCACCAAATTATGGAACCAACGTAGGTGTCCATCAGCAGATGAATGAATAACAAAAACGTTATTCATGGTATATATACACAATGGTATATATACACAATGGAATTTTTTTTTTTTGAGGTACTGGGGATTGAACCCAGGGGCATTCTACCTCTGAGCTACACCCCCAGCCCTGTTTTTATTCTTTATTTTGAAACAGGGTCTCACTAAATTGCTAAGGGCCTCACTAAGTAGCTGAGGCTGGCCACAAACCCGGATCCTCCTGTCTCAGCCTCCCGAGTATTGGGATTACAAGCGTGCACCACCACACTTGTAATGGAATTTTACTCAGCCATAAAGAACAACAGAATTATGTCACTTGTGGGGAAGTAGATGGAATTAGAGAATTTTGTGCTAATAGAGATCAGCCAGTCTCAGAAAGTCAAGGGTTGAATGTGTTCTCTCATATGTGGAATCTAGAGAGAAAATAGGGGGGGAAAAGGACTTTATTTATTTATTTTATTTTTTTATTTTTTATTTTTTGCGGTACCGGGGATTGAACCCAGGGGCATTCTACCTCTGACCTATCCCCCCAGACCTATTTTTTATTCTTCATTTTGAAACAGGGTCTCACTAAGTTGCAGAGGGCCTCACTAAGTAGCTGAGGCTGGCCATGAACCTGTGATCCTCCTGTTTCAGCCTCCCAAGTACTGGGATTACAAGAGTGCACCACCACGCCCAGCTAAAAAAAGACTTCAGATAATTGAGAAGAATGACTAATAGAATAGTGGAAGGAGATAGGGGGAGAGATATGGGGAGGGGAAAAGGAGGAATTGATGAAAGAAACAATTCAAATCATGCTGTGCCCATGTATGAAGGTATCACTACCAGCTTCACTGTTATGTATGGGGGGGCTGGGACCATAGAAAAAACATGTGCTAGACAATTAACTAAGGGCAAATTAAGAGAATTAGAAAGCTTGATTTAAAAAGGAAAGAAGAAAAAGAAAACCCACTTTCTGAAGTGGCTTTGAAAGGCTGGCTTGGTGCTCTGAGCTAAGGAGGTAAAGCTAAGCCCTGTGCATTTCCCCCGTGAAGATGTTCCTCGTTGCGCTGCGTGCAGCTCAGCAGCCCCAGTACATCTCCGTTTGCCCCAGTATGTAACATTCTGCAGACACTCCAGTTAGCATCACACTGTAATGAAGCAGAGCCTATCATGTGCATGTACGTGTATAGTCGCATATCTATACTTATTCCTTACACCAAACTGCCTGTCGTTCTACAGTGTCAGTTCATGAGTTTTCTTGAGATTATTGGTGTGCCGGTAAAAATGAACAAAAATAAGGGTAAAACTGCAAGACTCGTGTCGTTAGGGCTTGAGCAAAGCTGAATTCTAATTTAGAAATAAAATTAGACCCACTGGGTGTGGTGGTCCTCCTGAAATCCCAGTACTTGGGAGGCTGAAATAGCAGAGTTGCAGGTTTGAGGCCAGCGCCCACTAACTTACTGAGACCCAATTTCATAACAAACAAACAAATAAACAAACAAAAAATGCTGAGGTCTAATTTATAGGTAGAATGCTCCAGGTTTAATCTCCAGTACAAAAAGAAAAAATAAAAATTAGACCCTAAAGTAACTCGTACTCCTTTAGTGAGATTTTCTATGATTCGAGGGTCCTAAGACCTGAGTTTTAGTACTGGTTTTGATAGTGACTCACCGTGGGATCAAAATCATTTCATTTTTCCCTGACTGCCTCACAAGTAATTCTCCCTATACTTCTGTGCCTTCTGTGGCTGTTGAGATTTCATAGGATCTAAATGACATCAAAGTAAGACATGCACTAACAATGAACAAAGGACAACTGTTTGTATTGTACCCTCTTTGTTTTTGGTCTTTCCCCAGCTCTCCCATTGACCATGCCCTGCTGGACGTGCCCTTCCTTTGACTCCCTAAAGAGATGCCCTCTGACCTCTGAGAGCAGCTGGACAACCCATTCTGAAGACACCAGCAGTCCTAGCGTGGGTCCTTCATACACAGACCTGCAGCTCATCAATGCTGAGGAGCAGACAAGCGGCAGGGCTTCTGGGGCTGACTCAACTGGTAAGCTGGGGTTCCAGGCTAGAGTGCTTTGCAAATCATTTGTAGCATTCCCAGGTCCTCTTTAAGGTCCTCTTAAATCTCTACAGCCAGCTTCGTTTGCAGAATGAGTTCAGATGTACTCATCTAGTCAAGAAACTAGCATCCAGAGTGGTTCAAAATTGCACTGGGAAAATGTATAAACAGATTCGCTGATTGGTTGGCCGATTATTCACATTGGGAAACCATTTGACAGTATATCTTAAAGTGTTATTTTCTTACTGTTTGGTACAAGTACCATTCCCTGTCGATTTATTTTCTCCTTGGATTACTGAACTGTGTGTAATATGCACGAGGCTGAGTCTTTCATCCTACCACCCACGCATCTTGCCTCTTCAGCAGCCGGGAGGTGAATTTAAGCAGAGAGAAAGTAAATGTTATGTGAAGCGGAATGATAATCAGGACTCATCCCACTGTGTTCAGGTTACAGATCGTTTTGCAATTAAATGCTTATTCTGTGGTGCCTTAACTGGGCTCTGTGCTGGTCTGTACTGTCTCATGGTCTAATTTATTGAACTTTCCAGCAGGCATAGATAGAATGCTGGCTTTCTTTGCAAGTGGACTATAGGCTTCTGCCAAGAAATATGCATTACGCGTGAGACCTGGGATGGCTTTGGAAAGATGTAGGTTATATTCTCGGTATCTTGATTATTTGGCCCAAGGGATTTCTGAAAATGAACATTACTGCTAGTTTCTCTGTGGATGAAATTATCTGGTGTGTCAACAATATTTGGTTTTCTTCTTAAAAATATTGTTTAGAGCCGGGCGTGGTGGCACACGCTTGTAATCCCAGTACTTGGGAGGCTGAGACCGGAGGATCTGGGTTCGCAGCCAGCCTCAGCTACTTAGTGAGGCCCTCCGCAACGGAGTGAGACCCTGTTTCAAAATAAAGAACAAAAAATAGGGCTGGGGGTATAGCTCGGAGTTAGAATGCCCCTGGGTTTAATCCCCAGTACCACACACACAAAATATATATATATATATATATATGTATATATATTTATATTGTTTAGGAGCTTGCCATTTTTCAAATTTGCACTCGTGCCGTGTGCTGTTGGGTTCTGTAAGTATAAAGAGTGATCCTTCTTGTAGGGTAAAGGGTTCAGACAGGCTTTGTTTGGTGTTTGATAATATTGCAGCATATCCTAGTTCATCTTAGACTCTGCAGACACCACAGTTCTTTGTCTCTGAGACAAAATGCTATAATCACAGACACTCCTTCAGTTCTCACTACTGTCCATGGCTTATGATCCTGGCCAATGGCTGATATCTGCTCACTGTAGGGAGAAGCGGGGGGGGGTAGGAAGGCACCTACAGCAGCTGAGGTTGTTGGAAGAGAGGCTGAGCTTGCCTCTTTGTCTCTCATTGCCCTCAGCCTCCTTTCCAAGCCTCCAGGGGATGGGGGGTGGGGGAGGCATGCTGTCTATGTAATGGTTAAGTATGCTCAGACTCTGGAGTTGGACTCAGGTTCAAATCCTGGTACCACCACATACCAGCTGTGTGACCTTCAGCAAGATCCCTACTGTGTGTATGTGTGTGTGTGTGTGTGTGTGTGTGTGTGTGTTGCTCAGCTACATCCCCAGCAAAGATCCTTAACTAGCTTTCAGACTCAGTTCCTCATCTGACAAATAAGGATAATAATAGCACGTACCTCACCAAGTTGTTCTCAGCTCCAAGTGAGCAAGGGAGACAATTTATATAGAACAACTTACATGATGCATGACACAGAATTAGTGATATCAGGGATGCAGCTATTTCCCTTTTCCTGCTGCAGGGTTCTTATTGCTTTGGAAAGGTGCAAACTGGATTCAGGCTGTTTTTTTTCAGTGGCCTCTGTACTTCCTCATTAGGTGAAAGTTGCTTTAATTCTTGGAGGTTCAAGTGATGAAAATCAGAGTTGTAGCCTGAACTGGACATCATCATCATCATTTATTATTATTATTATTATTGTTATTATTATTCTGGGGATAGAACCCAGGGCCTTGCATATGCTAGGCAAGCACTCTACCACTGAGCCATATCCCCATCTCCTGAACCGGACATTATTCATCTGTCTCCACAGCTTCTAATTATTTTTACCATTTCCTTTCTAAAGTCATTCTAATAGTGTTGCAGTTCACATTAAGAAAACGTCTGCCCTGGTCCCAATTGTTTTGGTCAGGGTCCTGGCAGGAAGCAGACAGAGCCCTAGAAAGGGTTTATTTGGAGAGAATTTAATGAAGAGATGGCTTACAGAAGAAGCAAGGACTGGAGTCAAAGAAGAGCCAACCTGGGCTCTCCTCAGCCACACAATGTGTCGGGATAAAAGCTGGGCCAGATGCTCTGTGCTGCGCCTCTGTGTGGAGGGGTGATGGTGCCCAGGCCCAGCCTGTCTCCCAGAGCTGCAGGGAGCTGGGCACAGCCTCCTCCCTGTGGTCTGTGCAGGAGTCCTGCGAGTCTCTGGCAGCCCCACAGGATGGTCTGATCCCCTGCAGAGTTGTGGAGGGAAAGACTGTGATCAGCCTACACTTTCTTCTCATTTTCTCACCAAGGGGATAATTAGAGGAGGACGGCAAACAAATCCCCTCCCCTTGGTTAGATGACAGTGTGGGGCACAGCTGGAGAGTAGTGTTGGTGTTTGCTCTGGGGTTTGGCTCTTGAGGGAAAATGGCAGGAAAATTAGGTATAGGCAAGATCCCCCCAAACATTCCCTCCTCTCTCACCTCCTGTCTCTGCAGTGGTCTCCTTCGCCTCCATGAGACAGGCACGCCCTGTCATCTTCGCAAGGCAGAGAAGCTGTATAATGCCGCGGGCTTATATGGTTATAAACAGTAAGAGCATCGAGAGGGTAAAAACAAGTCTTTGCCTTTGAAGTCCATTCCAAGCAGGGAAGAGAAACATGTAAATATTTGCAGTTGCGCAAGCCGCTGTTAAGTGGTGGGCTTTCATTTGGGTTTTCTTTTACGCACAAGAAAAGTGTAGATTTAAGTATGGGATTACAGTGTGCAGATCTGTGCACACTGAGGGGTGTCCAGACTGGATGAAGCACGTAGCAGATGTTTTAATAATGGTGTGTTCAATGAATCCTTGAATGCATGGCGTGAGATTGCAGGTGGCAAGAGGTATGTGCATCCCAGACATCTGTATCCCACTCGGATTTGAGAGTCCAGCATTTGCCAAAGTGTGCCCCATGTTTCCACTCAAGAAAAGCAGGATGCTGGGAGCCAGTGTGTTAGGCCATGCTATGCTACCTCTGTCAGAGATCTATGACGTGGATTAGTTTATTAAAGATTCCGAAAGAGCCGGGCGTGGTGGCGCACGCTTGTAATCCCAGTACTTGAGCGGCTGAGACCGGAGGATCCAGGTTCGCAGCTATCCTCACCTACTTAGTGAGGCCCTCCACAACTTAGTGAGACCCTATTTCAAAATAAAGAATAAAAAAATAGGACTGGGGGTATAGCTCGGAGGTAGAATACCCCTGGGTTCAATCCCCAGTACTGCAAAAAAAAAAAAAGATTCTGAAAAGTCCTGAAATCATGTATATATGTTATATATATAATTTATATGTGTGTATATATACATACATATTTGTATACCTGTTTTATATATGTATATAAATATGTATTAATATATTATATATAAATATATGTGTATAAATATATGCATTAATTTATCATGTATATAAAAATGTATATGTGTGTGTGTGTTTATTTTAGTTTTTCATTAACCTAGATTGCCTACCTGGTCAGACCTTAAATGTATGGAAACCTAAACACATAAATTGGCAAATTTTACTTGGAATTACATGCCTTTGCTAAAGTGTTGGAAAACCAGAGAACCCAGAAAGAAATATTTCAAGGAGTGTGCCTAGATTCTTTAAATTTATTACTTTTTGTGTGTGTGTGTGGTACAAGGGATGGAACCCAGGGGCATTCTACCTCTGAGATACACCCCCAGCCCTATTTTATTTTTATTTGGAAACAGGGTCTCGCTAGGTTGATGAGAGTCTCGTTACTTGATGAGGCTGTCCTTGAACCTGTGATCCTCCTGTCTCAGCCTCCCAAATACTGGGATTACAAGCATTGCACCACCACGTCCAGCTTCTAGATTCATTAGCTTTTATAAAGGAGGGCCCATTTTGCCTCATGCTCTACTAAACCTCTTGGCCTTTAAAAAACAAATTTTTAAAAAAATTCTAGATCCAGCAGACCCAAGACTGCATTTTGGCAAATTTTCTTTGTATGTAAACCCTTGGGGACTTTAAAACCAATTCAGACCAGATGTTCTCGACTCATTTGCATTTAGCTGATCACAGTGCAATTTTGCCAGGCGTGTCCCTAGAGATTTGGGACCTGTTTTTCTCACAGAAATAAGCATTTACTCCAGGTAGAGAGTTTGGGGCTGGAAACCTCAAGTTTTGTGACAATAACTTTTTAAGTGCTCAGGAAGGTTCTCTTGTCATCACTTGGTAAGGGTCCTGTGAGAGTATCACTTCCCCTGAGGGAGGGCTGCATGTCCCTTTACAAGATGTAACATACAGAACAGTGTCTGCTTAGTCCTCAGCCTGCGGCAGCAGGTAAACTTTAAGCCAGATTCAGAGCCCAGAGTCACAGGTAAGCAGTGATTATCACATGCATGATGTGATTACAGAGAACTATTATTATTATTAAGACACATCTGCATTTTCTGATTTTTTTTCCTTTTTACTTTAAATATATTTTGGTGGAAAACAAAAGCAAGTTAACTATTTTTTAAATTCTTCCCTCAGGCTACAAATTTCTAAGATACTCATATTCTTCCTGAACAATAGTTTCTTCCCTCAAAATGAAAGAACAGCAGAGTTTGTTTTTTTTTTTTTTTTGCAGTACCGGGGATTGAACCCAGGGGCTTTTTACCTCCGCGCTACACCCCCGGCCCTATTTTTTATACTTTATTTTGAAACCGGGTCTCACGAAGTTGCGG
>PVJS01019472.1:0-33680 GCA_004027185.1 Glis glis | reverse complement strand
AGAGAGAGAGAGACAGGGAGAGAGAGAGCAAGAGAGCTGAGGCTGGCCGTGAACCCGGATCCTCCGGTCTCCGCCTCCCAAAGTACTGGGATTACAAGCGTGCGCCACCACGCCCGGCTAAGAACCACCATTTCAAGGGAGGAAATAGCAAGTTAGATGGCCCTAGTGCAGAGTGACCTGGTGATGGGAGGAATGGCAGGAAGGCCCGAGGAGCTTGCACTCCATGGTCAAGGAGTGATAAAGTGAAGTGGGAGGAATAGCCAGGGGGCAGAGCAGATCACAAAGAACCCCCCCCCACACACACACACACAACTTAGATGTCACTGGCTGTTAGGGAGACTGAGGAAAACATGACCTGCAAAGAGACACTGGCAGCTAGCTGGTTCCAGGGTGGTAAGAGTGGGCATCAAAAGGTAGAATACAATGTGGGATTATTATAAAGTAAAGCAGGAGGAAAGTGCTGAGTCTTTGGATGAGCAGTTTATTTGAGATGGACAGCAACTGATGTATTTGAGAGGGGAATAGGAAGAGCACAGTTCGGAACAGGTCAAGTTCATAATGTGAATTTGCAATCGAGGTGGAAATGTAGAGGTGAGAGCTGAATATATTTGTCTAAATTTGAGGGTCAGGAGTGCAACTAGAGATACCTGTTTGAGAGCCAAATTTTCTCATTTCTCAATTGAGGGTACCAAGGTGAATAACTTAAGACTCATAATATTTAAGAGAGCCATATATCTATGTATCTATAATTGACTTGTTTATGTACAAGTATATATCTCTACAGTGATATAAAAATGGAACACTATAAAGGAGTTGAGATGGGGCAGTTATAATTGGAAAAAAGCTTTCTATAAATCCTCTACTGTATACACAGTCACAAGTATATTAGATGAGAAAGTGGTTGAAACTATAACAAGGATGATTGTTTTATAAATATAATCCCCCTGAATTTAGTTTTTTTTGTGTTAGTTCAAAAGTATGGACTTAAGACATTTAAATTTAAAATATCTAAATTTTTATTATTTAGTAATTAAATTTTCAATGTTTCAATTAAAAGATGAAATACTTAAAATTTAGCTGGACAAATCATTGATATTTTAGAGCTTATCATGAAAATATAAACAAAAAAGAATATTCTTGAAGACAAATGCTAGGCACACATGATACCACAAAAGATGAAGGTAAGGATTTAGATTTTTAGTGCACTATCAAAAGACTGGGTAAATGTGTATTGACTTATGTAGGGATGGTCAGAAAGCAATGAGAAAAAATGCAGGACTATTGAATACATATATATTTATATGTATACATATATATATCTTAAAGGTATTAGATGAATTGTGTTCATGGAATCATTGTCAAAATAAAGAGTCACTGGTATTTAAAAAGTTTACAATATCCTTTGAAACAGAAATGGATAATCGCATGAAGATTTAATGCTTTATTTACTTAAAACTTTTGCACAGCTAGTCATTTCAGAATTCTTTGTAATGTTATTGGCAATAAGTTTCACTATTAATTTTCTACACAAACATGCATACACTAGACATCTAGAGGCAAAGAGATGGTATTAATAAGTCAGATGAAATAAATTGTTTTGCTAACATAAAAACACTAGTAGCTAAATTCACTCAAATATATCATAGCTTAGTCACCTAGGAGATATATATATATATATTTTTTAATTGCACTTCAGTTTACTAAAACAGGATCAAAAAGACACACTACTCAACAGCAGATATATAAACTGAAAGAGTATTTATACTTAACATACAAAACAAACCCTAACCCTTTTTATTTGTTTTGAAACAGTGTCTTGCTAAGTTACTGAGGGTCTGGCTAAGTTGCTGAGGCTAGCCTCAAATTCATGATCCCCCTGTTTCAGCCTCCAAGTCCTGGGATTATAGGCGTGTGCCACCCTGTCCAGCTAAACTATTCTTTTTAATTATTAACACATGAAAGATTTTTTTTTAAATTGGAGCAATTACTTGAAAGATGTTCTCCGGTAAAGGATGATCATGTGTATTATTTTTACTTTTTTTTTTTACTCTTTATTTCTTCCCCAGCTAATAAAGATATGCAAATGAGTGTTTTCAATAAAGAAAGTTTTCTTCTCGTCTTCAATTGAAAGACTGTTACTTGCAAATATGGTTTATTTATTTATTGTGTGTGTGTATGTGTGTGTGTGTGTGTGTGTGATTCTAAATTTATATTTGCTACCTCATTCCTCAGAATTAATGTTTACAAAAGATCTTGACGTCAACCATTGTATACCATATCTGCTTTTTATAAGATTTAGGCTTCTGAATTCAGTTTGTGACCCCTTCCCATGAAATGCACTTTGCTGGCTCCTCCATCTTCTCTGCTCCCTGCCATGGGACTCTCTATTGCTTTCAACAGCTACAGACAGCCCTTCCACTCATTTGAAGACTTAGGGCATTTGTGATCCCCTAGCGTCCTCAGAAAGAAAATGTATGTGTTGTTTCTGGTTGTAATTTTATATTTTGGACTTTTTCTTCAAAAAAGCTGGAAGATTTGTTAACTTTATGTCCTGATATTCAAACTGAAAATATGAGATGTAGCATTTCTGCAAACATCTCTCCGCTTCTTCAGTCCCTCGCAAGAGACCTGGAACTCACAGATGGCATTCTACATGATGTGGTCTGGTCAGATATAGAAGCTCACTTCTTGGCTACAGCCCAATTCTTTCATATTTGGGGCTCATATTGTTCTTCAAGAAGAATATGTACAAGTAATTCCATTTAATAGAGTTTCATAAGTACCAGCCTTTCTCATTATATTTTGGGTTTAATCATATCCACAGATAGGGAAAAAGTGGAGTGAGTACAACGATGTATCCTCTTCCTGCTAATCTGGAAAGTATTGTGCTAAACTTAATTTTCTAAGACATATTTTTTCAAAAGCACTTAGATACAGATCTAGTTACAAATATACTCTCTAAAGCCCCATCTGAAGTATTTTATCACAATTAGCACTAATGTTCATTCACACTATGCAGATAATGCCAGAATATTCAGTGAGCTTTTTAATTAAAAAAGTGACTGTAAATGATATACAATAACCAAACAGTTGACACACAGTAATTACATTGTTATCATTGGTTCTCCTGAGATTTTTACAATAGATGCTGAGATGTCCCTAGAACCTCTTTATATCAGTATGTACAATAAGGACTAACTCAAATTAAAAGAGATTACTATAGCAATTGCTTCCTTTTCAGTGAAATTATATGGCCTTTGAGCTAGTGTTTATAAAAATCTACAAATGTAGTAATTTTTTTCCTCTGTGCAACTTAGTAACAGCTTACAATGATCATCTGCTAGAAGACTTCAGGAAAGAGGGTCTAGATACTTTAAAATTATTTGCAGGATTACAAAATTCAAGGAGAGGCTTCAATATTTCTTTATAATGATTCTGAAAAACTCCTGATCATGCTCCTGTAACACAAATAAATGCAAGCATGCACACAGAAACATGCTTACACATGCATGCACACACACACACACATACACACACACACACAGGAGTGCTAGAACTCTAATGCAAGCATTCTATGTAACTAAAAACTAAACTAGTTCCTAATTCCAACATGAATTATTCCATCCTATAGCTTCCATCATATAAAATATGATTCTTTTCTGTTTGGTTTTGTTAAAAAATACAGACCTGGGGAGACACACACAACAAATGCTGTGTGTGTGTATGTTTCTATTACTCTGAACCTCCCTATAATTACAATGCACCAATAAAATAAAAATATGTAACTATATTTCCAGTGATTACTGTACTATGGCATCTCCTGAGATAGATTTTTTAAATTGCAATCTTTCATCCATATTAACTTACCATCCTCAACTCCAATAATAGTGTAAGTTTTTCAACTATGACTTTAGTCACATCATTTCACATTTAATATAATCCAAGCATCTATTTGCCATAACAGAGTATTCAGTCACAAAATGGCTCCTTTTATCTTGCCTCCCCCCTTTGTCATTTCTTCTCTCCATGGCTCATGTCTAACCTCAGCTCTGTCTTTCTCCTGAAAGGCATACATTTGCTTTGAGCACCTCCACATTTCACCATCTTCTTAGTTCACACATCCTCATTTTATTTCTTTTTATTCTGTAGTTAATATGTGAGAGTGAGCCTCTGCCTCAACTCTTTTGTAAAGTGTTCCATGACCTGTCAGCTCCCAGCACGTTCTCCCTCTTGAATATTTCTTAACATGTTTCACCTTTGCAATGTACCATTATCTTTTCATGTGTATTTCTCCAATTATATTATGATTGCATAGAAAGCAGAGATATACTTATCTTTTCAATCAGAAAATGTTAAGTGTACTTGTTCTAATAAATGCAGTTAATTTATCTATTGTGGGCCAGTTTTCTTTGCACATTGCTTAATTGATAGTAATGTCTTTAATGGTAGCATTTAAATTAAAAGTCTGGGTAAAGATATTTGGTCATAGAACCTTTCCATTCATGTTTACATTCAATGACATATCGATGCATAAGGTTAATACGAAATGCAGCTTAAAATATCCATAAGGATAATAGATATTATTCCTGGAATAAGTGATGCTAAGAGAAGCTTCCTGTTGACATTATTATAGTCCATACATTTAATACTTAGAAATATATTTTTAATATTTTAGTGTACTTAATCAGGCAATATTGGTCATTGGCTAAGTGGACAAGTTGAGTCAGAGCCGTGGATCCTCTACTCATTTGCAGTACCTCCATAGAAAATCCCTCCATTTATGTAAAATATACTTGTATTTGTCACCTCATGCTACTACAACAAAACACTGTAGTCTGGGTAGCTCAGAGTTCGAGATGCTTGCAAATCCAAGATCAAGGTGCTGAAAGACTCTCTTCTTGGTGAAGGCCCATCTCCTGGTTTGAAGATGGCTGCCATCTTGGTGTGTTCTCACATGGAAGCAAGAAAAAAATCTGGTTTTATTCTTCTTCTTATAAGACCACTAATTCTCTTATAAGCGCTCCACACTGATGACCTTAGGGCTTCAACATAGGAATTTTAAGGAATCACAAACATTCAGCACCGCCATAACAGTACTCATTTATTAAGTGAAAGTATGTGGAATTTTCAGGAAAATCTTTTTCTTTTTAAATTTTATTTGTGCATTGTAATTATACATCTAGTGAGGTTCAATGTGTTAAACACATACATGCACACAGCTCTTTGCATATTTGCTTCCACATCCCACCCTGCTTCCCCTGCCTTCCTCCCTGAGTATTATTTGAACTGTTTCCTTCCCTAGTCTTTTTTCTTTCCCTCTCTAACTCTCACCCCTAACCTCCTTCAACTACTCACCAATCTGTCTTCAACTACTCTACCAATGTATCTTCACATTGTTTAATGTCCCTTATGTTTCCCATTTTTTCTCTAGATTCCACAAACTAGAGAACAAATACCACCGTTGACTTTTTGAGACTTGACTAATCTCACTTAGCATAATATTCTCAATTCCTCTATATATTTTCTAAAGAACTAAACTCAGAATACTATAGTGATACATGCATATTCATGTTTATAGAAGCATAATTCACAATAGCCAAATTATGGAACCAACCCAGGTGTCTTTCAACAAATGAATGGATAAAGAAAATGGGGTGCATACACACTATAGAACTTTTTTTTTTTGCGGTACCGGGGATTGAACCCAGGGGCGTTTTACTTCCAAGCTATACCCCCGGCCCTATTTTTTATACTTTATTTTGAAACTGGGTCTCATGAAGTTGCAGAGGGCCTCACTAAGTAGTTGAGGCTGGCCGCGAACCCGGATCCTCCGGTCTCCACCTCCCAAGTACTGGGATTACAAGCGTGCACCACCACGCCCGGCCCCCGCTATAGAACTTTACTCAGCCATAAAGAAGAACAAAACTATATCATTTGCAGGAAAATGAATGGAACAGGAAATCTTTAAATAGGACCTGAGACTCCTTGGCAAAAAAACCCTGCTCCAGGTCCTTCCACTCTTCTCTGTGACCATTGAGCCACTGCAGTCCCTTTTCACTACACCAAAAACAACATTTCCCTTACTGTTCTGTCTTCCCAGATGTGTCTACTCCATGTCCCGCACTGCTGGCTCCTGCAAAAATCTCAGATCATGTTCAAATGTTACCTCCTGGGTACAACCTTTTCTTACCAATCTTACTAAAAGACATTCCACATTCTTTCTGTTTCTTCTTCTTCTTATTATTATTGGTGCATTGCATCATACATCTTGATGGGTTTCAGGGTGATAGAAGTATACATTCCCACATTGGTCAATTAGCCTCCCCCATTCCCTCTCCCTTCCCTCCTTCTTATGCTCTTATCTTCATACCACCTACTGTTATATATTTCCTACTAATGTATTTATTTACTTCTGGACTGTCTTCTGTAATAAACATTAAACTGTGTAAGAGCAGAGACTCTGTTTCTAAATCCCCAGTGTTTAAATTGTGTATGGCTCAGAGTGAGCATATAGTAAGTCTTTGTAGAAGAATGAACTGATGAATTAAGAAATTAGAATTTAATATCTCACATGGAAACATTCAATAGATGGTATCTCTAAGAATGATTACATATAGTAGGATTAATTATCTTAATTTTAACAAAATAAACCAAATCACTATCTTTGAATCCTGAACCTTAAGGGATATGATGAAAATTTTGAAATAAGAAAGACATTTTTCATGTGACTTTATTTGGCCCTTTGTATATTTTCCCAATCATTTAACCTTCCTTTGTTAATTACATGTATTAAAATATAAAGTAGCTGGGCGTGGTGGGATACATCTGTAAACCCAGTACGTGGGAGGCTGAGGCAGGAGGATTGAAGATTTAAAGACAACCTTAGCAACCTAACAAGCCTTTCAGCAACTTAGCAAAACCCTGTTTCCAAACAAAAATAAAAAGGGCTGGGGGGTGTAGCTCAGAGGTAGATGCTCCTGGGTTCAATCTCCAGTACCAGAAAAACAAACAAATAAATAAAATATAAAGTAAATGTATTTTTATCAACATGAAGGTGAGTGTTTATACATACATGTTTAAAATGGATTGGATTTGCTAATACATAATTATATTTTCTCACAAAATAAAAATACTTTCATATCTTTTCTTTTTTTGGTACCGGGGATTGAACGCAGGGGGTTCTACCTCTGCGCTACGCCCCCAGCCCTAATTTTTATACTTTATTTTGAAACCGGGTCTCACGAAGTTGCAGAGGGCCTCGCTGAGGAGAGAGAGAGAGAGAGAGAGAGAGAGAGAGAGAGACAGGGAGAGAGAGAGAGCGAGAGAGCTGAGGCTGGCTGCGAACCCGGATCCTCCGGTCTCTGCCTCCCAAAGTACTGGGATTACAAGCATGCGCCACCACGCCCGGCTATACTTTCATATCTTAATGGCAGCCAATGACCTTATTATTGGAGGAAGGGTATGAGGACAATGTCATCCCTAGAGAGAAGGGGACAGTAGACTCCATGTCCCTGAAAACACCCTTTGTGTTTCGGAAAACCTAGCTAAGTTAGAGAAACAATGAGAGCCAGCCTAGTCCAGAAAATCCAGATACATATTTTCTTGAAGAACATTCACTTTACTTTATGGACACTGGGAACTAGGGCAAGCTAGTATTATCTGTAGAAAGCTACTTCCTTGCATGTATGCTAGGACATTTGCTTCTTGTGATGCTGGTCATAGAAGCAAACTAAGTAAGCTGATACTGATGACATCACTACCTCCGTAACCTCACATAGGAAACCCATCTCTGAGTGGGGACAGACGTGGAACTGAGGGTATCTTAGGGAGGATATGTGTCACTATTCAGCTTGCTGGACAAAACACTATGATGAAGAATGATGAAGAGGAGGCACTGTTGGCAATGCATGATGAGATGCTTCTGGTTCAGCCTGTCATGACTGAAGTCTTGTTGGAGCAGTCACTGATCTCTTGTAATCATTCCCCAATAAAACATACACCTCACATGTTGTCTCTGGGCACTTTCCCCACTTCCCTGGCACAAGTGAGCTGTGGACACAACAGGACAGAGCAGAATATCAACATATGTTATAGAAAAGAATGAAATAAAACATGATTGTGCACCATGGATGTGTTCTATTCTCCTACCTCCTCTTTTATACCTTCACTTTTTACCATCAGATTAGCTCCATCATACAGCAACATACCTCTATGTACACCTCTTGTAATTTTCCCTCTTCTAACTGCACATAATCTCATTTATTCTCCCATCTTCCCATTTTTATTGTTTTTCAAAAATAACAAATACAGATGCTACTTAGAAAAGAAAGAAGCTGAATATGTTAACTGACAAAATAAAAGAAATAAAAACACTAATACCACCTTTCCTCACACCCAACCCACCACCTATAACTTTCAGTTTCTTGCTATCTTTTGATTTCAACAAAAAAATACAGAGTAAAATTTGCCCCAATGTTTTCACTTACTGCCTATGTAAAGGTGTTCTTAGATGTTATTAGTTTGCCTGTTAACATGATTTTATTTGAAAGGCCAGTTTGTTTACTTGTTCTCTGTTACATTCATAAACTACAGAAACACTTCTAATAAAAAAGTATATATTTTTTTAATGGGACATGTTGTCCTTGAAATATACCTCCCAATTACTTGTTTGTTGGATTTTAGCAACAGCTTTCTTACCTGCTGAAGTCACACACCTGCTCAAGTCACACAGTGAGAGGTAAGAAAGGTTTGTGGAAGTGAATAAATTCTCTATAAAGACTATCCTGTCTCTCCTTATATCTCACTTTTTCTCCACATCAGTACTTGACTTGAGTTAGGTTATTCTTCCTGATCACTGATCTTGTGTAGGAAATCTTTACTTCCATTCCATTGCATACAACATGCCCTTCATCTATAAACTCTAAACCACTCCTTCTCATAGAGGAGCATGTTAGTATTATGAAGTTCTTGATCACTCATCATATTTCCTCATTAAACATCCTTGAAGCAAATCTCTCCCTGATCCAGAATTAACTATACACTTATCTTTACAATGTGGCCACAATAAGGTATTTCTACTTCATCACTAACCACACTGCAATGACACTTATAAAATTAACATGCGATAAATTGGTTTTCTACATATGGCTAGTAGCCTTTAATCACAATAACTTAAAGACTAAGGTTAGAATTAGAGAAATCAGCCATTGTGTAGGAACATGGAGCCTTTTCAGTTATAAGGCAGGATGTGATATAACACATTAAGGAGACATTTGCAAGATGGACATTATATAATTTAAAAAGAGCCAATCCATCATAAAGATATAAAAATTACAAAACACATATGTACCTCAGCAAAAATTTTCAAAAATACATGAAGTAAGAGTGACAGAATTGAAGGGGAAAATAAAAAAAATCAACAATATGAGTTGGAAACTTCAATATTCCCTTTTCAGAAACAGATAAGATAGGCAGAAAAGCAACAAGTAAATAAAAGATATGCAGAACAGTTATAAACCAACTAGAATAAAGAAATAGAATACTCCACCCCAAAAATAGAAGAATAAACTTTCTTCTCAAGTCCACATGGAACATTCTCCAGGACAGACCAAAAAACAAGCCTCAATAAATTAAAAAATATTAAAATAACATGAAGTATGTTCTCCAAACATAAGAGGGTACAATTAGAAACCAATAATGGAAAGAAATTTTAGAAGTTCACAAGCATGTGGCAGTCAAAGAACAGTAGTGCATTCTTTTTTTTTTTTTTTTTTTGCAGTACTGTGGATTGAACCCAGGGGTTTCTACGTCCGAGCTCCACACACAGCCCTATTTTTTATTCTTTATTTTTGAAACAGGGTCTCACTAAGTTGCGGAGGGCCTCACTAAGTAGCTGAGGTTGGCCACGAACCTGTGATCCTCCAGTCTCAGCCTCCCAAGTACTCTGATTATAAGCATGCGCCACATTGCCTGGCTCAGCAGTACATTCTTTGGATCAAAGAAAATGATCACAGGGGAACATGAGACAAATAAAAATAAAGACACACTACATTAAAAATATGGGATGTAACAGAAAAGCAGTATTTATAGGGAAATTCTAACTATAAACATTTCTACCAAAAAATGATAAAAATCTCAAATCAGTAACATAACCTTCCACTTTAATACACTGGATGGATGAGGAGAACCAAACTAAACACAAAATAAGCATATAGAAAAATATTAAAGGTATGGTGAAATTAAAAAAAACAAAGAGTATGAAATACAATAGAGGAACTCAATGAAATGGAAAGTTGATTTTTTGAAAGAATAAGGAACATGAATAATCCTTTAGCTAAACTAAGGAAAAAAGAGAGAAAATAAAATTACTAAAATTAGAAGCAAGAAAAAGAATATTATTACCGATCTCACAGAAATAAAAATAATTGGAAGAAAATATATGACAACAAATTAAATAATTTAGATGAAATTGACAAAGTTACAAAATACCAAACTATCCAAACTTACTCAAGAAAAAATAAAAATTATGTGTACACTTAAAATAGAGGTTGGGAAAGTAATTAAAAATCTACCTATATAGAAAAGCCAATGTCTTGAAGACTTCACTGGTGAATTCTACCAACATATAAAGGAGTATTTTCAATTCTTCACAAACCCTTCCAAAAATTACAACAGTGACTACTCCCTAACTCACACTATCAGGTCAGTTATCATCCTATTACCAAAACCAAAGACATCACAAGAAAAAAGAACTATACCTACTATCTCTTATGAATATAGATGCAAACACACTAAACAAAACACTAGTAATCCAAACCCAACAGTATATGAAAAATAATATACAACATGAACACATATTTGGCCAAGGAATGCAACATTGGTTTAAAATTAGAAAACTGATCATTATAATGTGCCACATCAATAAAACAAAAGCAAAGCCACATGAAAATGTCAAAAATACAGAAAAAGCATTTGACATAATTAAATACTCCTTCATGATAAGAAGATCCAACAACCTTAAAATAGAAGAAATATTTCCTACTTGATAAGACACTTAAAATTTACAGTTATCATATTGTATTTTAAAGAAATTATTTATAAATGGATAGAAATTACAATTTCTGTATTGCCAGACAATGTATATAAGATGTCAATATTCCTCAAATAAATCTACCAATTCAACATAGTCATTCCCAATTTTTTCAAACATTGATAATATGGTATTGTAATTCATTTTGAAATTCGTGCGTACACCATAGCCAAACAAATAATCCTGAATAAAAAAGCAAAGTTGGAAGACTCACATTTCCACATATCAAAAATTACTCCAAAGCTTCAGTTATCAAGACAGCATGGGCCTTGCATAAGAATAGCTATATTAACTTTTTCTCTGAGTTAAAATTTCAGGGTAACCAACTTGAGTAAGCAGATTATGTTGGGTATTTTGACACAAAATTAAAATAGTAAAGAAATTTAAGTTGCCCTTCAAGTGCAATCTGATGACCTAGAAGTAAACTAAACTGAAAGGAATTCTCAGAAAATAATAGTAAAACATATACTATTTTAATATAAGATAGAACTATTTTAAAGAAAATTTTAGTTAAATAATTCATTTTCACTCTTTTGTTTCACTATTCAAAATATTAGAATACTTAAAATTAATAGTAATAGAAGGGTAAAAAGTTTTATTTAACTTTGACCAATCAATTCTTATAATACTACAGGATAATGTTTCTAAATTTCTATTATTTTTATAGATCTTTGTAGTTCTACTTCTTCCAGGGCAAATGCAGAAGATTTATGAGCAGGAATAGGGATGTAGCTAAGTACTAAGCAGATTAAACTGGTGGACATGATCAGAGTTCAAATAATCATGTAGGCCAGTTGTTCTCAGGTTGTGGTTCTGGGATTTGTAACACCAGTGTCATCTGGAAGCTCAATAGAGTTACATATTCCTGGGACATAATCCAGATAAGACATTTCAGCGAGTATGCTAGAACAAGTTCTCCTCCAGGTGATTCTAATGCATAATAAAATTTAAAAACCACTAACCTCTGGAAAAAATATGATTCCAATAAATTTATGGCAAGTCATTCAGCTTTTTAATATGTTACTGGCTGCTCACTAGAAGCTGTGGGCTGGAGAAAATGGGGAGATGGTATTCAAGGTGTACAAAACCTCAATTACACAAAAGGAAAATTCCAAGTTTTTTAGATCAGTTGCACAGGATACTGATTGTAGTTAATAATTAAGTTCTATACATTTTAATATCACTAAGAGAATGAAGTTCTAATGTTCTCATGAAAAAAAAGTCAAATATTTGAGGTAATGGGTATGTTAACTAGCTTAATTTAATCGTTCCACCTTGTATTAAAAAAGCATATTGCTATCACAAATAAATATAACTATAACTTGTCCATATATAATTAAAGGTCAACAGAATTGAAATAATTAACCACATATATGAAGACAAAAGCAGAATGAAATTTTCTGAAATGGAATAAAGGTTTATACATGAGTATGGCTGCAAAAGTCCACAAATACTTGATGTAATGGTTAAAGCTGGTCACAAATTCTTGGACTTCTCTATTCAGAAGTGACATTTAGTTCTAATCTTTATTTTCAATTTTTTATATTTTTATTGGTGCCTTGTAATTATACTTCTTGGTGATGATCAAAGTCATACAAATAAGCATGCATACAGGTCTTGGTATTCTTTGAAAACTCTGTAACTATTTTTTTTTTTTGGAACTGGGAATTGAACTAAGGGGCATTCTACAACCCCAACTTCTGAAATTTTTATTTATTTATTTTATCCCAGCCCTTTTTACTATTTTATTTTGAAACAGGATCTCATTAAGTTGCTGAGGGTCTCACTAAATTGCTGAGGATGACCTGGAACCTGTGATCTTCCTGTCCCTGCTTCCCAAGTACTAGGATGATAGGCTTGCACCACCATGCCCATCTCTACTTTAACCACTCATTAAAAACAGGTGTGACACTGGAGGCCCAGAACCCAAGACTCAAGACTCAGGTCACGTCTACTTCCTGTTGAATGGAATAATGTCTTCGGGAGCCCTGATGCTCTAACAATGGCTGGCTATGCTGAGACTGCCATGTAGAAAGGCAGTATGGTTTGCTTGACAATTCCAGGTGAATCCAGTCTTCCTGCTGTTCCCAGAGAAGGAGCCAGGTATGTGTGTGAAGTCGCTATGAAACCTTCAAAAAAACCCATCTGCCTGCAGAATTTTTTTTCTTTTTTTTTTTTTTGCAGTACTGGGGATTGAACCCAGGGGCATTCTACCTCCAAGTTACACCCCCAGCCCTATTTTTTTTTATTCTTTATTTTGAAACAGGGTCTCACAAAGTTGCAGAGGGCCTCACTAAGCAACTGAGGCTGGCCGCGAACTCGGATCCTCTGGTCTGAACCTCCTAAGAACAGGGATTACAAGCATGCACCACCATGCCCGGCTGCCTGCAGAATTTTAACAAGTGCTTTCAGTCTATGTCACATGAAGCAAAAGCATCCTCTGGCTGAGCTTAGACCCTAATTCCTGACCTGCAAAGCCACGAGGAATGACAACAGTGTAGTTGTTTTCATACCTGACATTTGTCTTCAGCTGTTACACAGCAAGAGAGAACTGGGGCATCTAAGTATGTACAGCTCCATCTTTCATAAGCTCTGAAACTTCAACAGGTGTCAGTATCATTAAGAGCCAAGTCTTGTCTGGGATCTGGGAGATGATATGGGATCCAGGATCATGCCTGAGGTCATGACCACCCAGTTAGATTTTCTATTCCTATGTCAGGGCAGTTCCCTGGATAAAATACAAACCATAATATAGAAATAGTACTACAAATCATAAATGATACATAAAATTTATGGTACTGTATCTCTTTATTTATGAGCAGGAGGATGTAATGGAAAAAAATCCAGGTAATGATGGTACTTTGGTTTTACTTGTTATTTTCTGTATTGTTTTATTTTGCTTTTTTTTCCAAAGAAGAAACAGTAGAATGCATTTGGGTAACTGGCCTAAGGTGTCATGAGTTGATAATTGAACTCGGTACTTAATTTTATTTAGCATATTTACCTATGTTACTATGATCTAAATCTTATTTTTTGCTACAACAATAATATGTTTTTTCTTAATTATGCTGTTCAAGTACGAATTAGGCTGCTCATATCTGCTTTCATGTGAAACATAAGTAAATTATCTATAGAAAATTTTTACACTATATATACACATATAAGAAAGAGAGTAACATCTGATATCTAAAGTCAACACTAATCTCCTATAAGCAAAAGATATTTCTGTACCAGTTACTGAATTTCATAATATACAGAAGAGGACTAGAAGGTCATCTGTTTCTTATTAAACAAAGGCCTCTAGAGAGATCGGTTTACTAATCTAACTTTGCATGCTAGAATTGTCCTGTGTGTGTGTGTGTGTGTGTGTGTGTGTGTGTGTGTGATGCTTTCTATGATTAGTTTCTTCTAAAAGGCAGATACAGTCACCATGTTTTTCATATAAAGACTAGTCAAAGCCTCCCAATTAGTAAACTCTTCTTATAATCTTCTGTAATAAAATTTTCATTTTTTCTCATTTTACAGGTTTTAAACTGAACTCAAACCGCATCAATGACCACGTGGTCCCTAGTAACTGTCCACTGTGAGAGACAGGCTGGCAGCTCTGAATGGGACACTGCCAATGGTGGCTAGCTGCCAGGAAAATGAATACATTCCCTGAGCAGCCACTTAATCCCTTGATAATGTTTTCCATTTTGTAAAATCAATTATTTATAGAGTGATAATTCATCAAAACAAAATGAACAAATATGAATGCATTTTCCTCCTGGTATTGACACTGTTGACTCAATGGCATAACCGGGCGTTATAAAACAGATAACAGAAATAGCGGAAGTATTTACGTGTTATTCACATGCTTTGATCTATGATCCTGAGGGGAGCACCTATAACTAATGAATTCAGGTGTATTTTATGGCAGAACTTTTAATATTGGCTGAGAAATCATACAGTTAGCCATGAAATCAAGAGTGTCATTTGAAACATCAACTTCCAAATTCCGATGCTAATTACTTTTCTATACCATCATTCACAGTAAGTTAGATTTTTTTTTCTGTTTTCTATTTAAGTCTATTTTCTAAAAATGTCCCCTGATGGTTTTAGGTGTCCGTGACTGCACTAATACACAGAAATTGTTCCTTCGCTTGTAACAACTTGTAGTGGCAGCGCCAATGCCCTACCTTACTCTACAAAACCCGGTGCCCCCGCTTACCCCTTAGGCACCATACACAATTGGCTTCTTGAGCCTTTCATACATTTCTGGACTTTGAATATAAAAAAAAAATAGTTTATTTACTGTTTCGCCATTAATTTTCTCCCGCCATGACCGCTGTTCATTCTCTGGTTCTTCTTAACATTTGGTTCTCCTTAAATACAACCACAAAGTGTCACTAAATATGTACAACTTATTAATTCCTACCCAAGTCTTTCCAGTGAGAATTCCTAGGAATCCCACCGAAGGTGCGACATATGATAGACTCAGTACTTAGGTTCTGGCTGGAGCCATTTATTGCTTACAATCCAACTCTAACTAAGGGCCATTGGGGATTCTCACCCTTCCTTCCAGCACTCCATCCTGCAGGTAGGTCCCTCGGTGAGGCTGGTCGTGACTAGGGTCCTCAGGCTCCTACGAGGTGGGGGTGCAGAGTTCCCCTTCACACAACAGGAAGCCACGCTGCCCGGCATAGGGTCCCCGTGAGTTGGAGAGTGTCTCATCGTCTGAGCTTCAGCTGGGGTTTTTAAACTCTTCTTGAGCCTGGGTTCTTCTGTGACCCTCTGATAAGGTGTGCTCAGTCCAGTTACATCCTTTCTGCATATCTTGTAGTGACATCTTCTTGTGGTTGGTTGGGTGAGATATCCCTTGGGCCATATTCTAACTAAGTCACACATCAAATAAGCATAGCCATTTTCTTATATGTATTTCATACAATAATTAATAATATCCATCAATTAGTATTCAATCAATATTTGTCAATCACTATTTATAACACCAAGAACACTCTTTCCTGAAATCTAACCCTGCACTAATATCCAAGTTGCAAATTTGGTACTATAAGAATTAGGTAAGAATAAAAAGCCGGGCGTGGTGGTGCACCCTTGTAACCCCAGTATTTTGGGAGGCAGAGACCAGAGGATCGGGGTTCAAGGCCAGCCTCAGCTCTCTCACTCTCTCTCCCTGTCTCCCTCTCTCTCCCTCTCTCTCTCTCTCTCTTTCTCTCTCTCTCTCTCTCTCTCTCTCTCCTTAGTGAGGCCCTCCGCAACTTCATGAGACCCGGTTTCAAAATAAAGTGTAAAAAATAGGGCCGGGGCCGTAGCACGGAGGTAGAACGCCCCTGCATTCAATCCCCGGTACCGCAAAAAAAAAAAAAAAGAATTAGGTAAGAATAAAAATGGTCAAATAGAGAGATCTCAGTTGAATCAATAATTATCCTAATTTACATTTATCATCTCATTGATCCTCCAGTATGTGAAACAGGAAAAACCAGGATCATTATCCACATGTTTTACATATAAGGAAAGTGAGTATCACTATAATTAAATAACACTAAATGAGTGAGTAGAAAAGTGCTTCCTTCACCAAAACAGCAAAAACTCTTTCTTGGTGACCAACTCATAGGAATTTTTAACAAAATATATAAGTTGAATATAGAAAAATAACTGAATTAGTAGGCTTGTCACTAAAAACCAAAATGTAATGCTGGGTGTGATGGCACACGCTTCTAATCCCAGTTCTTGGGAGGCTGAGACTGGAGGATCTGGGTTCACAGCCAGCCTCAGCTACTTAGTGAGGCCCTCCACAACTTACTGAGACCTGTTTCAAAATAAAGAATAAAAAATAGGGCTGGGGGTATAGCCCAGAGGTAGAATGCCCCTGGGTTCAATCCCTGGTACTGCAAAAAAAAAAAAAAAAATTTAAACCAAAATGTAAATCGATGTAACTTAATAAAACAGGCATTTCAATAACCACAAGCTAACGCTTATAATTGTGTTTCTCTTCATACCAGAAACCCCCTATACATGGAGTTAACATGTAAAATCATCCTAGGAAGTTATTAAAGGAACTCCCTGAACACAAGGAGCATGACACTGCAAGAGATAAGAATAGAAAATCCCTGCACTTTGCTCACGTAGAAAGTAATAGAATTCGATATAGCTTCCCCATACATGGCACTAATAATGAGCTTTTCACTAATATTAAGTAAATCCCAATGTAGATGCAAAGCATTATTATAATAGTACAATAATTTATTATGAACATAGAATTCAAATGCAGTGTTAAGATGTAGAATTTTCATAAAGGTAATAACACTAATATATATACATATATACATATATGCATACGCATACCTATGTAGTCATTTAGTGATGTATGCAAGTGTATGAGTCAGTGTATACTAACTCATAAAATCTCATAGTAAATCTTTAGGAATTGAGAAACCTTCTTGTTAAACAAAACTATCAGTAAAATTAAATTATTAGGTGTAATTAAATTATATTCAATATGAAGTTAATTGGTACTAAAACATATAATTGTCTGATTATTTTACCACATTATAAATTATTTAGGTTCTTGAGATTATTTGCCTGTGTTGCATCTGTATGGGAGAAATACAACAGGCTTGTGAACTTCTGCACTTCTCTGTCCTGCTTTATTCAGCCACTGAAATTGGCTAGAAAAGGAGTGTTTTAACCACTAAAATCAGCAAACATGAACGGAAACTGCTTTATCCTGGGGAATAATTTGTAAAAATTTGTACATGACTGTATATAGTTACAGGGTTATTTATGTTAATTCTCAATGAACACCATGCCAGTTACATCAACGCAGCTGACACGAATCAGACAGATGGAGATAAAAATATGAACTTTATTAATGACGAAGCTGCTTGCAGAAGCTGCTTTTAGATCTGCAGCCAAATGAGCTTGCTAGTCTTTTGCTGCATAATTGGATAAACTTACTCCTGGTCACCAAACCAGCTGACATCTGCAAGCTACCCTTGAGCCATCAGTCCTGAATGCAGCCACTCTGTGGGACGATGAATCTAAAGATCAGGGATAGAGAGAGGAAGGGCCCAGCCAAGCATGCTCTGCCACTTCTCTCAAAATCAGAGCATCAATGAATCTATGTGTGGCTGCTTGGCATAAAAAGTTCCAGAACAACAATGGCTAAACCAAATAGAGCCCATATCAGGTTAGCATGGAGATGAGTGTGCGTGCTCTGCCATCCGGAACAAGGCAGTTTATGTTCTAGGTGACTGCAGGAGCTCCTTCTCATATGCACTGAGCCAACAGGAAAGAGGAAAGAAAGAAAGAAAGCCCATGCTCCCCTAGAGGTCGACTTCCTAAAACACCACTCAGCTCTAGATCTCTGCAGGGAAAACTTAGTCCACCTGGCCACAGCTAGCTGCTATGAAAAATAGTAAATGTAGTCTTCAGTTCAACACGCGAATATTCAAGATAAATTTTATATTTCATTGTTGAAAATAAGAGGGAGCCGGGCATGGTGGAGTATGCCTGTAATCTCACTGCTTGGGAGGCTGAGACAAGAGGATCACAGCAATTTAGCAAGGCCTTCAGCAATTTAGTGAGACCCTATTTCAAAAATAAAAAATAAAAGGGACTGAGGGTATAGTTTGGAGGTAGAATGCACTTGGGTTTAATCCCCAGTACCAAAAAATAAAAATGGAAATGAAAAGGAAAAGGGATTGTATAAGAACCTTTGCTATATTCACAAGTTAATGAAATGGGAACAGAAGCCAGGAATGTCCATGTAGCTGATGTCAATCTAGAGACACAAGGCATGATAAATCATTGTTCTACCAAAATATCTGCTTTCTCACTCCTTGAACCCATTATTATAAAGATAATGGAAGCTGGGCATGGTGGTGCATGTCTGTAATCTCAGTACTTGGGAGGCTGAGATAGGAGGATCTCAGGTTTGTAGCCAGCCTCAGCAATTTAGTGAGCCCTTCTGCAACTTAGTGAGACCTGTTTCAAAATAAAAAATAGGGCTTGGGGTATAGCTCAGAGGTAGAATGCCCCTGAATTCAATACCCAGTGCTACACTAATAATAATAATAATAATAATAATAAAATAATGGGATGTTCCACTCAGAGGAGTATATATTAGATTGTAAAAGAACTGTAAAGATTCTAAAAAAAAGGAAAGAAAAATTAAAAGTATACTTAGAAACTAAAGAATTCTGATCACTGCAGATAATTAATTACTTTTTTATTTATAATATGATGGGAGAAATTATCTATTCTTACAAATTATCTCATATTTAACATAAAAATGACTTGAATAAAACCTCACTAATTATGACTAGCTTGGAAGAAAAGTCTACATTACAGGGACCTAAAGTATAGCATATTCTAAGAAAAAGTTACACTTTGACCATACCACATTACTAATTGTTCAAAATTGGATTAAAAGAGCATGTCTTACACACATCTTCAAAAATTGGCAATAATAGATGGATAAAAATAATCTGTAAACACACAAATTGGTTTGAACTAAACCTGATTTTCTGAAGAAATTGAGGATATTTAAAGGGCCTTCTTAAATAGCTTAATCATTATTATAGTATGCATTTGTATAGCAAGCACTTTCTTTATAGATAGTGTGAGTTTAACCACAACTTTAATGCTTGTCTAAATTTCAACAAATTCTGAAACACTGATGTCTGAATTAATGAGATTTCTCTCTGAATTCTAATTTTTGCAAGGACACAGAAAATTTCATCATCAGTAATGCACTTTTTAATTCTTGATGAAATGCCTGAAATAAGTATGGTGTCATTATAAAGTAATTCCAACTAGAGAAGAATATTGAATGTGCCTTAATATTCCTTGGTAATGTGACTTTGCAGTACTTTTGCAAGCATCAATGCAGAGACACTTAACATTATGTGATTAAGTTAGCATGTTTTAAACATTTCTGGTTTTATGGAACTAGCAATAAATCAGCATGTTTGTAGATGCTGCGGAAGAAGAGTAATCTCCATCTACAGAACAGAAGTTTTAACATTTGCCTAATATTATGCCCTTGCTCTAAGATTCCCTTTGCATTCAACTTCAACATATGAATCACTTTTAATCAGAGAAAATAAGCATGATAATCAAATGCAAAGCAGTACAGGCTCACAGTGAATGTTTGTTCTAATGAGAACTTAACTTCTGCTTATGTCAGATAATTTAGCTCTCAAAGCTATAACTGACTATTAAGGCAAGGAAAAGTCTAGGCAAATCTATAATAGATTTCTCCAGGAAGCAAGAAAAAAATTCCCCTATAACCTTTCAGCATATTCTTGTCATTAAAGAGGTCATAGTTTCTCTGGAGCTACAAGCACACCCACATCACTTAACTCATCAAGTATCAGTCTATGTAGAGCCCTTCAATTAATATCTAGGATCATGTCCAAAACACTAACAGAAACTTACTTGATCTAGCTAGGCTCATTTATTGAGCCTGCAAGGTTAAATAAGTCTAATTAAGGTGGTGGTGAATTTTAAATGACTTTCGCATCCATTCTTTTATCCTCCAGACATTTTTCAAAAGGCCCGATTGTTAACACTGTCTCTAAGCTTATTTTTAATGGCATAATCCTTACATAGTGTAAGACAGTGAGTCAACTCACACAAAAAGCAGAGCGAGGTAAACTACCCAATATCATGAGAAATGATTAATTTGTTTTCTTGAGTAGGAGAACAGGTAAGCATATGGTTGTTCTAATCCATGGAGGGTCAGTGGGCTAGGCATTCTCCTTAGTCTGCTTTTCAGAACCCTGAAAATAATACTTCTGATAAGGTGTGGTTTGAGGAAAAAATAAAAAGACTGAAGATGAGCTTTAAAATATTATATGATATCTATTATTTTCTTGATTAAATTGTGATGATGGAAAATACAAAATTAGATGCCAAAGGAAAGAACGTGACTTGAATTTGAGAATCAGTTTTGAGTCTTGCAGAATAAAAATTATTACATCATCTACTTTCTTACTTCTCATTTGGAAACACAGGATCTTTACATACCAGTTTTAGATAGAATTCCTGCACGTTTGGACACTGGGATGACACTGAGAGATACCAGGGTTGCACCGTGTGGTTTGAAAGATAAAGGTAAAATAATAACAAAAGTCAGGTAAAGATGCTGGCTTCTATTTAAGATATAGAAAGCAAGAGGTATTGTTTTCAATATACAAACAAGGAAAAGATGAATAATCTACAAAATCTCAACTTTTTTTTAATCTGCCTGAGAGGTGAGATTGCAGATCCCCCTGGGATAGGAAATAGGGGGAATTAGGTGTGAAGAAGCAGTATGTGCACCAGATGACAGCTTGTGGGCTGAGCTCATGCCAGAGCTGCCCCAGCTGGACCACAGGCATTCTGCTAGCAGAGGACTGGACGAAACAGTCTATTGAACCACAAGGGGGATGAACTATGCAGCCAGTTCCAACTGGTTTCTTGAAAAACCTCCTGACCTAACTTTACCATTCTTCTCATTAAAGCTGATTACCATATGCATACTCACACCCCTTAGCTGCATAACTAGATGCTAATAAAGCTGAGCAGGATTCCACAAAGGGGCCTCCCAATTCCAAAGAACTGTATTCATATTCAATTCCTGCTTATGAATAATTTACCTAGACGAAATAAACCATAACCCACTTGTCTGTGGGCAGGAACTCTCCCACACTCAACTCTTAAGTATGTGCTTTTACTTTGTAATAAACTTCTTCCTCTGTTACTACAACTGTAACCCATCCTAAACCCTCTTCTACAATGTCATCAAGAACTAGGAAGGTTTGAGTAGAGGTCTCCTCCATCTCTGGAGACCTCCTTAAACTCCTGACCAGAGACATCACAACTAACTTAAAATTTAAGAAAATGTAAACATCTTCAATAAAAAGAAAAGTAATTAAACACAGACACTTCATACAGAGTGCAGTGTGGGACAGAGACCAAACCCTCATACTGCAGTTAAGAATCCTGCTAGTCATTTTGGGGTGATAGCATAGAGTCACTTAAGTCTATATAATTAAAGTAGTTATTTCTTTAATTTGTTTTTTGTTGATACTGGGGATGGAAGACAGGGATATTCTACCTCTAAGATACACCCCCCCAGCCCTTTTTATTTTGAAACAGGGTCTCACTAAGTTGCTGAGGATAGCCTCGACCTGAAGATCCTCCTGTCTCAGCCTCCCAAGTACTGGGATTAAAGGTGTACACCACCACATCTGATTTATAAGGATAATTTTTAACCCAATCACAGGCTGTTCTCCAAGGAACATCAATGAGTACTCAGGAGGTATTGTGAACAGGGTGAGTATGGACAAAGCCTCCTTCAATGAGGCCAGATTAAGGGTCAGGCAAAGTGGCCACTCCTAAAGTTTTTCAAAAAGCCTTTCCTGGATGGTTATTCCTAAGGATTAAAACTTGAAGATGCTATGAAACGAGAATCAAACCTGTTTTGCCCTAAGATGAATGACAAGACCCACTGCAGCTGGGAGATAGAAGTTACATTCCTTGTACTTATGAGAAAGGGTCATGGAACCCCCTTGTTGAGACCATGAGGACGCTTCTACCATCAAAGGAAACAACAGAGAAATCCACATTCCAGAGACGTAGGGACTCGCAGAGGAAGCTTGTGACTGAGTGGAGCACATAGCAATAGAGAACATCCCCACTCTAGCACAGCTAGCAAGCACTGAGTTATCAATCTGCTCCTGACAGCACAGAATGCACAGACACAGACTCTCTCTGAGAATAGTGGGAACGCCATAAAGACAAGGTGGGGAAAGAATAAGAAAAGCCCTTCCACAATCTAGCTGACACCTTTTTCACTAGTTAATATTAAGCAAATTATAAAGCCAGTGGCACATCAAAGTAACGATAATAAGAGCAACCCCCAACCAAAGTCAACTTCTTTGTTGTTTTTCTGGTGGTGCTGGGGATCAAATCCAGGGCCCTTGCACATGCTAGACAAACACTTCACTACTGAGCTACCTCCCCAGACCCTAAACCTTTTCCCATGTGCCCCTTGAAACTCAATGCAGCTGCATTTACCCTGAGATAACTAGTGGATTATAGAAATTTACCACACATACCAAAAAAAATTAAATGCTGATCATCATGTACATTTCTGTTATATTAAGTTTAGAGACAAGTTAGTTCTATTTAGAAATAAGTCCAAGAACAGTTTTATATTTTATTTTCACTTTTTTATAATGGCAGGGAGCAACTATAATATAAAACAAATAGAATTTCAAAATAAGAAAACTGCCAGAAATAGGAACATTATATCATGATAAAGAGACAAGAACAACAAGAAAAAACAAAATTTGTATGTATTACTTTAAGTAGACCTTCAAAAATACGAAAACTGATAGAACTCAAATGAGACTTTAAGATAGGGTTATTGTTCAGACTGGGACACTGCTACTACAGTAATAAGGTAGATATAAAATCAGTAAGGGTATAAAACCCTGAAAAATGCTACCAAAGAAATCGACTTGACACTTGATAATCCTGTACATGATAATAGCAATTAGATAGTTTTTCCAAAGTACCTAGAACATGCACTAAAATTGACAATATTCTAGGCCATCAAATAATCTCAAAAATAAAGAAGTAAAACAGAGCATGGTCTCTGGCTATACCAGAATTCAATTAGGTATCAAACACAGAAATAGAGCTAGACAATTTACAGATATTTAAAACTAAACATACTTCTAAATAATAGATGATTCATAAAAGAATAAAAATTAGAACATATTTAAATTGAATGAAAATAAAACATAACTAATTAAAGTGGGTGAGATGTAGTTAAAGTAGTGTTTATAAAGGAAATAGACAGCCTTAAATGTTTTTATTGTGCTTATCTTAGAAGAGAGGCCTCAAATCAATGTTTTAAGTTTCTATTTTATAAAACTTTGAAAAGAAAACAAACCCGATTGACAGCAAGCAGCAGGAAGCAAACAGTAGAGAAGGAATCAGGGTACTTAAAAAAGCTAGAAAAGAATAATGGAGAAAATCAATAGAATCAAAAGCTGAATGAAAAATTTTAAAAATTAATAAAAGTATAACAATCAATAAAAATGAGACAAAACAAAAATTACCAATGTTAGGGAAGACTCTACACTCACTAAAATCATATAGGGTCTAATACAGAACTACAATTAAAAAAATATGCTTTAAATTTTGATAACTTGGCTAAGATGGAAAAATTCCTTAACAGACATGTACTATCAAACTTAATAATAAATAAATCATCTTAACATGCCATATCTCTTAAAGAAATTAAATTTGTGTTAAAAATTCTTCACAGTAATACTTAGCAATCTTCCTAGGTGGATTCAAGGAACATCAGGAATTGAGAGCCCCCTTCCTGGGCTGTACATCAAATGTTGGAGGGAGTTGTTGGTGAGCCAGGAGTTGCTTATTAGGGTGGGTAACAAGGTTTGGAACTGCTAGGCTGGTTCTCTAAGCTCGAACAATGAAGAGCCAGGGTGTTTATTTCAGGGTAGAGACAGCAAGCTGAACTGACAAATGAGAAAAGTCTAGGGTATTTGCCCAGAGCAATGATTCTCAGCCAAAGTCATAACAGAGTAAGAACCTCTGGGGGTGAGACCCAGGCATCAGTACTGTTTTAGCCCTGCAGGTGTTTTCAGTTATACAAGCCCACTTTGAGAACCAACAGGCTGCCAGGTGGAAATCCTTAAATGAGGTTACAGTTAAATCTTCTTTATAAACTCAAATAAGTGACATATTTTTTTTTTTTTTTTTTTTTTTTTGCGGTACCGGGGATTGAACGCAGGGGCGTTCTACCTCCGCGCTACGCCCCCGGTCCTATTTTTTATACTTTATTTTGAAACCAGGTCTCACGAAGTTGCGGAGGGCCTCACTAAGGAGAGAAAGAGAGAGAGAGAGAGATAGACAGGGAGAGAGCGAGAGAGGTGAGGCTGGCCGCGAACCTGGATCCTCCGGTCTCCGCCTCCCAAAGGACTGGGATTACAAGCGTGCGCCACCACGCCCGGCTAAGTGACATATTTTAAAAAGCAGTATTTTATATCAGAGAGCCTTCTTTACTTCTATAAAGGAAATCATCAACTTGTTTAAATGATTCCCCCATACCGAGAAGGGGCGAGTTTATGTCTAAATATCCTTGTCCAATTACCTACTTGCTATTCCAGAAATCTCATTTTCACGTGTGATTCTTGCCCCAGTCACATACTCTGTGAATGTTATAGGGGAGGGAAAATTTTACATATACCCTCTTAGGGTTTTTCATCTGGACCAGTGAATTAAATTGATATTAAACAGATCAATGGGAGAAAAGCATACAAATTCATTTAATGTAAGTTTTATGTGACATAAGAGCCCTCCTAAGGAAATAAAGACCCCAAAATGCAGTTAGAGTTTTAATGCTCATACACTAAATTAGACAAAGAGTAGTAAATTATGAAAAAGTAACCAAGTTATGTGGCTAGAAGATGAGAGTTATTTTAATAATGTCTGTATAGAATTCTCTCAGGTTCAACTTTCATCTTTAATGATAAAAAGTTATTTTCCTTCTGGTATAGTGAAGGTATCTTTCTCATGAGAATTTTGTCTCCTGCTTTTAAGAAATAACGTGAAGGTCAGAGTAATCTGGCACCTGCTGTGTTTCAACTGCCTTTAACTCAAAATAGTCAATACACTAAAATGGCATATTTTAGAGTAGGATATTTTTAATTCCGTCAATGTCAAGGGATTCTATACAATATAAAATTTCTTTCAAAAAGCACTGATAGCAATACAGTTACAGGAAAAAAAGAAAATAGATTATCTTGAGGGTAAAAATTAATGTGGAGTAAAAATAACATAACGTGTAAATATTCTAATCTGTATTTTCAAAACCCAGTTTGCATTACACATAATGCAACAAAAATTCAAGTAATTAGAAATTAGCAATATTTGTACATAGGGAATTGAATCTTTAAAAATGGAAGTAGAAGAATAAACTAAATATGGAGAGACGTACCATACCCATGGATCAGAAAACTCAATAATATATAAAGTAATTTTGCCTCCAGTATTTTATAGATCCAATGAATCCCAAGAGGCATTTTTATGGAAACTGATAAAATGATTCTAAAATTAATATGAAAAGGACCTAGAATAACTATAACAAAGAACATTATAGGACAAACACTACATGATTTCAAGGTTTATTTAAAAGATACAGTAATCAGTATAGTGTAGTGTTGTAGTGAGACAAGCCTTAGTAGATATACATACATATTCAATAAAGATTCAGTGGATAAAGAACACCCTTTCCAACACATGGTGTTGGAACAACTGTTCTTCCATGTTCTGCTCTGGAAAACAAATTAAAAAAAAAAACAACAAATCTCTAATATGTACCTCTCATCTATTTAAAAAAAAAGACAAAAATGGATCCTACAGTTAAATAGACTAAAATCTAAACTATAAAATATATCTGAAAGAAAACATGGAAAAATATTCGTGACAGGGTTATGCAAAGATTTCTTAGATGTGATGTAAAAGTATAATTCATCAAAGAAAATATTGATAAAATGGACTTCATTGAAATTAAAGACTTCTCTTAGATAGACAACATTAGAAATGAAAAGAGCCATGTGTGGTGCACACTTGTAATCCTAGTACTTGGAAAGCTGAGACAAAAGGATTGAAAGTTCAAGGCCAGCCTCAACAGCTTAGTGAGATCCTCAGCAATTTAGTGAGAACCTGTTTCAAAGTAAAAATTAAAAATAAAATAGGACTGGGGGTGTATCTCAGAGATAGAATGCCCCTGGTTTCAATCCCTAGTGCCATAAAAGAAATACGACAAATTCTGATTTTTTGTATATTTGATAAGGACAAGTTCCTTATCAAATATAAGGAATGTGTACTCATAGTAAAGAACTCCTTAATTTCAATAAGGGAATAAAAAACTGCTTTTTAAAAGTGGGTAGGAGTTTTGAATAGATATTTAGTAATAAGATATATAGACACCCCATGAATGAAACCATGCTCAAGAAACTTGACCATGCCTTAGGAAACTTCAGAGGACAAAGGATCAATACATTATCCTGATTACAGTGATGGTTTCTTGGTTTCATACATAGGTCAAACTTACCTAATTGTACACTCTACTATGGGTAATTTTATGCCAATTATACCACAATAAACCCATCAAATGAAAAACATCAAAAGAATAGGTACAATATCACATTCCAAAGAATTACAGTCATGAAAAAGATGTACAGAAATTTTTATCAATATACAAGAGAGAATGAAAGGATAAATTAATGAAGAAAAATATAATCAACACAAAACAAATGTCTTTTCCTTTTTTTTTTTTCAGTACTGGGGATTGAACCCAGAGGAATTCTACCTTCAAGCTACACCCCCAGCCTGATTTTATTTCTTATTTGGACACAAGGTCTTACTAGGTTGCTGAGAGCCTCACTACATTGCCAAGGCTGACTTTGAACCCGCCATCCTCCTGTCTCAGCCTCCCAAGTACTGGAATTACAAGTGTGCGCCACCATGCCCGGCTCAAGTAAACGCCTTTTAATTTTCAAATGATATTTAATCTATCACTCTGTTCAGTCAGTATTACCTTCAAAACATACTTTAGGGAACCTCATATTTACATGAAGGCTTGGAAACTTCAGCAATTTACAAATTAGGACACCTAGATGTTCACATGACTCTGGTAATAAAATACATAAAAGTAAAGAAAAATATTTTCATGAAGAAATTAACACCATATGTTGTATATGAGGAATCTAATTATTCCAGAATTAACTTATCTTAATGAGCCAACTCAAGGTTTAATTTGAAACCATTTTTAATCATATAAGCATCATTGAAAAACATAAAGATGAGATTTCATCTAAAATACAGGAACTTATTAATTTTATGAAGGCTTTTTTTAAACTGAGGTAAAAATGGATATCATGAAATTAATAAGTTGAACCAAAATATTGGCTTCCTTTGTGAATATAGGCAACTATTTGGATGACATATTATTTCCTCATATATAACAGTGAGTCTGGAGAAGTTGTCCGACTGTGGGGGTAATGGCACTGCAGCAGTGCTGTCATGCAGCTCTAGAGTATAAGAGCACATCTGGGACCTGAGAGAATAAGGTAATCATTTTTGGGTCCACAGTTTGACTATAAAGCAAGTACTTAATGCCTGAAAGCTGCAATTTCCTTACATGAAGATGACTCTTAAAATCCCTTGCATTTCTAGTATCTGTAATTCTCAAATATCATCATACAATGATCATAAGAATCAGCCAAATTTCACTAATATAGTTATATCCATAATTGCCATGCGTACACACCATCATTATAAATGGAAAAAGAGTGAAAGTCTTGCCTTTTCCTGCAGAGACCGAAGCAATGCTTCATTTCACTTTGTAAAAAGTCATGACGACTCAGTGCTAGAACACCACAAGATAATAGTGAGAGAGTCAGGTGTGCTAATATTTCATATTATCTAGCTATTCCAGGCAGCCACATGCATGGAGCTAAGTGTGCTCAGAATTCTTGGATATTTTATAGGAGCAGAGGCTAAGTCATTTGGGATGGAATCTAAGGAAATCACCACATAGAAATGTTCAATCTCATAGGAAAAATGTCACTGGGTAGGGAATAATTGGTAGACAAATGCAAATAGATGGGCTGCTTGAATGAATAGTTTTGTTGTTGTTTTGAACTACAAGGGAAGCAATCAGATATGAAATGGTTACTATGTCTAATCTCTGGTCTCTAAGATTGTTCACATGAATTCTCCCAATCAATTACATTTAATTATATTGATTAGTGACAAAGAATTCACAGCAAACATACATATCTGAAAATTTTGTTTGGTGTGTGAGAGAATTTCCTTGATCTCAAAGTATGAAATTTAAATTACAGGCCCTCTGAAAAGTATGATCATGTTAAAGTCATGCCAATTATAACCAACTCTTGTTCTCCTTCCTAATAGATATTTTACGGAAAAGTATCTAGAAATATAGAGAAGTTCTGGTTTAAAAACTCAATGTTAAATTTGAGTTTTTAACCCAAAATACAACACAACTCAAAAGCTAATACAATTTGTATAAACTATAACCTGATAAGAAAATGAGTAAAATGTACACAATTCACTACTAAGCACTGAACCAGCCAACACCTTTCTAGTCTCTCATAAAAATGACATTCTCAATAGCAAAACAACATAAGAGCAAAAAGGAAAAATCCCTACACAGTCCATAAATTGGATAGCTATCTTCTTGATCAATTAATAAATGTGCTATGACTCAAAATACCAAATATTTAAATTTTTTATCAATGACTTTAAAAAACACCTCAGAAAAGTTCCCTTTCTATTTATCTAATGAGGTGAAAAAATATAGAACATTTTATTCTCTTTTATTTCCCCCACAAATATAAGTAACACAAACTCTGAGCTAAGTTTCTCTGGCAAGTTTTTCAACTTCCAGAGCCAACTTTAAGAAGAAAAACAATCCTGTCCTAACTGATGGGTACTTTTGTCATTCTGTTAAATTCAGAATAAAATAGCTTCACTGTCTCACCCAAGCTCTCAAAATAATTGTACTTTGTACCAAAGAGATCATGCAGCCAACCACTCAAGACATTTGTCCCTCAGCTAAAAGTTATTATTATCTAAATCACCAGAGATCAAATTTCAGGGTTTTTTTTGGCAGATCTAATATCCCAAGGTTATGAAGTAAAAGTGACAAAACTAAAATGTGAAGTTCTGGTTCTATAATTTGCCTATATTTAATGAAATATTTTATTGCATTTTATTAGAGAAGAAAAATTCTTGCTTAGCAAAGAGATTTTAATAAAATATTTTCACACATAAATACCTATCTAAGTTGCCTAGATTAAATATGCCTAAACCTGCAAAGAATCACATATCTTTTTTTAAAACTTAATTTTGAAAGAATAATTTTCTATTCAAGATAGCTTTATACAGTCTGTATAACATCTGAGAAATGAAAACTGAAAAATTTAAGAAGAGAAATTATATTTGAGAACTATTAAAAATAGCTGTTTAACTTCTGAATTCTCTGACAAAAAATTTTCTTCAGATAACTAAGAGCAGAACAAAGGTATAGAAGAAATAAATCTATTCAACCAAATTATCATTAGCCAAATATTATGGACACTTTTCTAAATGCTGAGAAATATCAACAACAAAATAATATGTGCCCTCATGGACTGTATATTCTAAATTGGTATAAATTTGGAATAATAACTAGGATTAAAGAGATGAGTATGGGTGATGCAGTCTCAGGAGCATGATCTGGCTTTTAGTTCTAGAAACTGAAACTGAAGTTAGTTTTTTGAAACTGAAGATAGAGAACACATATTTTTGTCTGGATCTCAACTTTCATTCCAAACAAGCTGTATAAATTTGAGAGTCACCATCAGGGATGAGTAGGATTTGAATCCTTGAGAGTAGATGAAATAGGAGAATGAGTATAGAAAGAACTCATGGTCTCAGGAACATGCCCCATGACACTGCAAGGTAAGAAATTAAATAGATACAGTGAAACTACTAGAGAAGACTGGAAAAGCATACCCACTGACATATAAGGCCAATTAGTCCAGGGCCAGTAGGTAAAATATTTTCTCTCTCCATTGAATTGCCTTTGCATCTGTGCCAAAAATCAATTCTCCATATGGGTCTGGGTGTCCATAAAATGGATTGGTCTCCAGACTTCCTGTTCTTTCACTCACCCATATCTCTATCCCATAGTGGAATCCACAATTTCTGGATTACTGCAGATTTTAATAAGACCTCACATCAAAAAACATGGCTTTTCTCCCTCCCTTTCAAAGTTGTTTTGTCTATTCTAAATATTTGCATTCCCATGTTAGAAAAGGTTTGGCAATTTCTAACAAAAAAGCAATTTTCTATAGATCAATTTGGAGAAAATTAAGATCCTAATAATAGCAAATCTTCCAATTAATGAGAACACTATGTCTTTTTATTTAGATTCTTTTTAATCTTTTCTCAGGAACTAAGTGGTTCATTTCACTGTGCACATATTGCACAAATTTATAAGATGTAACACAAAATATTGAATTTTGTATGCTATTATAAATGATTTTAATTTAATTTCAATCTAAATTTTCCTTGCTTGTGTAGAGTTGTAAAATTATTTTTATTTAACTTGTATTGTGCAACACATAATGAACTTACTGCAAGATTTCCTACATAAAGAAAAACACTGCAAGTAAGACACTGTCTATTTTTAACTTTCAATATACAGAGTACCTGTTTACTTTTATATATTTAAGTTGGCATATACAATTATATATATACAATTATATGTATTCATCATGTAAAACATAATATTTTAATGCATATATATATATATATATATATATAGAGAGAGAGAGAGACGTAGGCTAGTTAAGTCAGTCAATTAACAGATACTTTACCTCACATACTTATTTTTTGTGGTGAGAACACTTACTCTAGAATTATAATGTGGCTTTAACAAATTTCTATTTATTTCATTTTTTCTTTCTCATTGATTTCTCTTTATTTTTTATTATTTCTTCCATCTATTATTTTGGGTTTAATTTGCTCTTGATTTCATATTTTCATAATGTAAAAGTTGAAGTATTTAGTTTTATAAATTTCCTTATAAGTACTACTTTTCCCACATATTTTACCATTGCATTTTATATTCATTTAATTCAAATTTCTCTCAAATCCCCCCTTTGCTTTATCCCTTAACTTTTGGGTTATTCAGAAGTGTATTCTTTATTTTCCAAATATTTGGGGAATTTTCTAGGTACAATTTTATTACTAATTTCTGTTTTAATTTTATTCTAGTTAAAGAATATACTTTGTATGAAACAACTCTTAAAATACATTGTAGTTTGTATGGCCCAGAATATTGGCTATCAATAGACACTCTATGTTCACTTTTTTATACTTTTATTGGTGCATTATAGTCTCACGTTTTCATGTAGTTCATAGTGATAGTAACATACATGCACAAAGCACTTGGTGGGCTTTCTCCCCTTTCTCTCCTCTCCCCCATTCCCCACACGGTACATTGAGATTGACATTGGTATTCTCACATATGTACATAAATGTCAATGGAAGTGATTCCTTCATTGATCCCCCCACACACACACACCTTCCTGGTTCCACTAGAGTTTCTCCTCCATTATCTGAAGTCCCTCTGGTATCCTTATTCCTCCCTTGTTTCTGCATATGAGAGAAAACATATGACCTTCATTTTCTATGACTGGCTTATCTCAACATAATGTTGTCCAGGTCCATCTATTTTCCTGCAAATGGAATAATTCTGTTCTTCTTTATTGCTGAATAGAATTCCATTGTGTGTATAATCCATAATTTTGCAATCCATTCATCTGTTTGTTCTGTTGTCATTGTGTGTGATGTTCTAGAAATGGAGAGGAGAGAGAGAAAGAGAAAGAGAGAGAGAGAGTGAGAGAGACAGAGAATGCTTCATTTTCTAAGTCCACAATGTAAAAATTGAGGTATTTAGTATAATAAATTTCCTTGTATGTTCTACTTTTTCCACATATTTAAACATATTGTTTTTATATTCATTTAATTCAAAATTATTAAACATTCAATTAAACTTAACATATAGAATTGCATCATTCTATATTTTGACTTCAACCTCAACTATGTGTATGCAGAATGGGGGAGAAAGGCTACAAAAAGTACATTTAAGAGAATAGTTGCTGGCTCCATTTGACTACAAATATATGAAATGACTGTTAAAAGACAATGTTACCCACTAGTGGTATAGCTGGATCATATGGTGGATCCATTCCCAGTTTTCTGAGGAATCTCCACACTGATCTCCATAGTGGTTGGACTAGTTTGCACTCCCACCAACAGTATAGAAGAGTCCCTATTTCCCCATATCCTTGCCAGCATTTGTTGTTGTTTGACTTCTTAATGATTGCCATTCTAATTGGGGTCAGATGAAATCTTAGAGTAGTTTTGATTTGCATCTCCCTGATTGCTAATGATGTTGAACATTTTTTCATGTATCTATTGGCCATTTGTATCTCTTCTTTCGTGAAGTGGCTATTCATTTCAGTTGGCCACTTCTTCATTGGATTGTTTTATTAGTGTAAAGTCTTTTAAGTTCTTTGTATATTCTAGATATTAATCCTCTGTCAGAGGGATAGCTTGCAAAGATATTCTCCCATCCCGTAGGCTTTCTCTTTAGGGATTGAAATCAGAAAACTACAGTAATATATGCATACCCATGTTCATAGCAGCACAATTCACAGTGGCCAAATTATGGAACCAACCTAGGTGTCCATCAACAGATGAGTAGATTACAAAATTGTGGGAAATGCACACAATGGAATTGTACTCAGCAATAAAGAAGAACAAAATAACATCATTTGCAAGACAATGGAAGGATCTGGAGAACATTATGTTAAGTGAGATCAGTCAATCACAAAAAAAGAAGGGACATATATTTTTGTTAATATGTGCAACCTAGGGAGTAGTGGGGACACACAAAGGACTCTGGTTGATAATGGAGATCCCT